>CM075766.1:61314068-61354068 GCA_037974665.1 Ehretia macrophylla
TTGTATTCATTCCAATTACCAGACTCTTTGAGCCCGGTATTGTTATTTATTGTCACTACTTCCCTATATCAGGATTGGGTAATTTGCGTGCCTGTTGCCTTCCCTGGATGTGGTAGCCGTTTCTTAGGCTCTCTCTCCAGAATCGAACCCTAATTGTCTGTCACCCATCACCACCATGGTAGGCCACTACACTACCATCAAAAGTTGATAGGGCAGAAATTTGAATGATGCGTCGCCGGCACGAGGGCCGTACGATTCGTAGAGTTATCATGAATTATCGCAGCAACGGGCAGAGCCCACGTCAACCTTTTATCTATTAAATGCATCCTTTCCAGAAGTCGGGGTTTGTTGCATGTATTAGCTCTAGAATTACTACGGTTATCTGAGTAGTAGATATCATCAAACAAACTATAACTGATTTAATGAGCCATTCGCAGTTTCAAAGTCTGAATTAGTTCATACTTATACTTGCATGGCTTAATCTTTGAGACAAGCATATGACTACTGGCAGGATCAACCAGGTAGCATTCTTCACCGATGCCGGCGTTGCACGAGGCACGTCGTCCCCTAAGGGTCGACGGCTCGAGACGAGCGCGCTACCGTCGTACGCGGTTAGCGACGAACGCTAGTTTCGGGCAAAGTGAGGCCAAGGACCCCATACCATCGTGGTGTGCCGCATCCGAGAGATCGAGCGACGTACCATGGGCCACGTCTGCCGCACTCATAGGAGTGAGCAACATGGAACACGAGACGTGCTTAAGGGTTCCCCCCACATCATCCACGGAGGCAGACGCAAGGCGAAAGATGGCCAATGTGACTTTATACTGCCGTCTTTATAGGTACGCAACACAGGAAACCAACAGGCCGACCGAGCCAACGTAAGCACTCGGCCCACAAATGAAGAAGCAAGCAGGGGCGGACGTTGCTGCTCAAGCAGGGATCCAACCGACCCATACAAGCCGACCACCACTCAAGCGCTATCATGTTTGCTATTTTCGGACCACCAAGCCGGTAACTGCCCCACCATCTAGGCAAAGAAAGCCCTTCAGGCAAACGAAACTGGCGAGATGGCCCGAGCATGCACCGCTAGGCCCAAAGAGTTTCTGAGGGACAGGAACGACACGAGATACATGACTAGGCTACACGTCGCATGCTTAGGAGCCTACTTCGTGGTACCCGACCATGACCGAAGGCACGCAACTGTGGTACCAACCGAAAGCGGACTTCCTGCCCACGCGGTGCTTGGATCACCACGACACTAGACCACGTCCGTCGCATTACGACTCTGCGAGGACCATGGCATTGTATGCTAGGCGATTAACGCATTACGTAGACCCATAGGAACACACCAGCGGACAGCTTTGAGGCAGCACGGTGCTTGGATCGCCACGATACTGAAGCTCTAGCCATCGTCTTATCGCAACGCTCAAGTCATCACTTAATGAAAGCCAAGGCCATGTGCTAGGCAATTCGCACATCGCACATGCCCCTACTGTCCCCCGGTATGCACCTGTATGCACGGAACAGGACAATCAAACTGTCACGCCCCAACTCGACCCCTCTTACGATCAGTTAGGATGCAACGGAATTTCGGCAGTATAACGAAAGTAACTTGGATTCGAGACTCTAAACCAACCTCTTCGAAACTCATACATCCAACTCCACAATAATTCAACAACCAACTTCACAATCAAATTGACATCATACAACACAACCATAATATACACTAAACATTCATTTACCATTGCATCCATAAGTTATACGCCTTCATTCCAACATTATACATTTATTATATAACATACTTTTCCCAAAATAGATGATAACCAATCTAGCAACCTAACCATGTTCCAAAACAAGACTACTAAATTAGAAATATACATAAGTCTTATAATTGAGTAAGTTATACAATATAACATATTACAACAACTAAGACAAATTCATGGCAACGACTCTGGCACACATGACTCGTCCACATAACGCACATTCTCAGCTTCCTGTATGCATCAATAATTGAGAGTGAGCTTATATAAAACAAGCCTAGTGAGGATTCGATAGATCTCTAACAGTATTTACTATACTCCTTAGAAATCATCCTTTGAGTAGTAAACACACAATAAACATCAATAACATTATAAAACACATAAACTATAATGACCATTCAATAAAGGATACTCTAGTTGGTGTAGCTCCAAATGCCATCACGATCTCAACCAACTTCTTATCACCCCCATGACACACACACCCGAGGTACCTCTCTAGCCCTGCCCTCCATGGCATCTCTACCCTTGCAAGATGAGGGTAGCCTCTGATAGCCATGCTGTTTTCAACCCCACGGCCTGATACCGCTCGAGAGGTGGCACACGCATATCAAGACTCAGCAATAATAATAAACATTCAATGACAAGGGGACAACCTTTTCTGTTGACTATATCCCGGTTCACTAATAATCAATATTCAATAATCATTAATCAATAATCAATTAATCATCAATCAATTAATAACATTTCAACAACATAACATAAATTAATCAATTAACAACTAAACAACTAAGTTAGATGACAAAGTAGGCCACCCAACTTAACATGCATTAGACACACAACCAAACCCTAATCTAACCATCAACAATTTACAATTCAATCACTCAAACACTACCCGATCATCTATAGGCATATATCAACATTTTAAAGAAAGACAACCTAAACTTCTAATAATTATAACTTACATTCTACTAATCCAAAGAACTCCAAACCTGTTCCTATCACTCACCCACTCAATCGATTACATTAGCCCCCTCAAAAACCAACCAAAATACATCCAAATCAAGCCCAACAACACTAAAACCTCAATGCACCTAGGCTGAAATTTCTGGACTTTTGCACCGACATCACAATCAAAATTTCGGCATTACAACGGTACTACCCCGTATTTAATGAACTTTTACAAATCCACGGCAATCGATTCCAATCACTACAACTCAAAATATTCAACAAATAGCCAACAACTCAACTTTTAATACCCGAAGAATAAAATTCATGCTACAACGGTTCAAATCTTATATAAATGCATATAAACGATCCTTAGCATGCACTAAGCAATAATATAACATCCATTCAACTTTCTAACGGTTCAAAATTTAATTATATGCAAAAATATAAAAATAACATTTTGAGATATATAATTTTTCTCTCACCTTTGATCTGAAACAAGTCTAGATATGCGTGCAATGCGTGCCCAACAAGCAGAATCCAACTCAGTTTGAAAAGTTATGGACAAAAACTAGGTTTTTCTATGAATTTTTGCTTTGAAAAATGTTGAACAAAACTCTCTTTTTCTCTCCTATGGTTCATAGCAACGTGAGTAATTTTGAGTGTGAAATTGTGCTATTTTAGTGTGTGTTTATGCTTATAAGCTCAAAGGTCAACAAAACAAATGAAAGTCAAAGTTGATTCTTAGTTATTTTTAGTGTTTTCTTGTCTTTTAATTCCATTTTAGACTATTTCTTGCTCAAAACATTAATTTAACACTTAGACTATTTTAAGTAGTTTCTTTTTAGATGACAAGAGTTTTCTCATGCAAAGACTTTCACCCGACTCGACTAAAAACACGATTTTTGCAAAAGAAAGTGTAAAAACCTTTAAATTTTCAAAACTGATTCCAAAACAATTTTAATCAAACACGGTTGTATTAATACCTGAGGACTAGGTTTTAAGACATTTAAAACACTACTGTAAAAATTTTAGCGGACAGGTGTTCAAAATACTATTCACAAAAATCGTCGATAAAATTTCTAATGCCGTTTTTGATAAAAAATTCATGAATGCACACATAGCATGTATTAGGAATATAAATAACATATTTAGCACATTCTAACTCATATAACACATAAACAGGTCAAATCACGCAAATTGAGGTAAAGACACATAAATCGAGGTAAAGACAAAAACTGGGGTTTCACACAACTACCTTCCTGCCCACGCGGTGCTTGGATCACCATAACACTAGACCACGTCCGTCGCATTACGACTCAACGAGGACCATGGCATCGTGTGCTAGGCGATTCGCGCATCGCACAGGCACGTCAAAACCCACTAGGGGACAGCTTTAAGGTTGCATGGTACTTGGATTGCCACGACATTGAAGCACCATCAATCGTCTCATCGCAACGCTTGCGTCATTGCTTAACGAAAGCCAATGCCGCGTGTGCTAGGTGATTCGCGCATCACGCTTGCCCCTACCGTCCCCCAAGAGCCACCCAAGCCCACGCGGTGCTTGGATAGCCACGACACTAGACCATGGCCGCGCGCATCCACTCAGCAACAGCCACGGCTTTGTGTGCTAGGCGATTCGCGCATCGCGCAGGCCCAATGACATATCGGGGGACGGGAATGACCCCCAACGTGTACCTAGCGGGCGGCACTGGGACGGGAATGTCCCCCAACGACATATCAGGGGACGGGCTAGTTTTGTGCTTGGGTAACCACTCGCCTCCTCATTAGCCATCCCAATGACGTCGACGGTGTTGCGGCCCTAAGATTGATAATAAGGGGCTAGGGAAGCCACCACGTTCCTCATTAGCCATCCTGGTGCTGCGTTGAGAGACATACCGCGGGACGCGGGGCGGCGGTAGCATTGCCGCAACGCACAGGTATGCAATGCAATACCTTTGCGTGATTCACTCGGTAGGCATTCCTGCCCACAATATAGCCCATGATATAGCCCACAATGTGCCACAAAGTGCCCACAACGTCCCCTTGCATGGACCTCAACTAGGGGCTTGACACCACATACCCCCCTATACTACATTTAGATGGAAAAACCCAACTGACAACAGTAGCGTACATTTTGACAAAGATTCATAATGGATGTTTTACACTATAAAAGGCCATATATGGCATGATCTTCATACCCAACTTGCTCCTTATTGATAGCATATGATATCCAAATGCTTCAAGATTATTTTTTTCAAAAAAATATTTTTTAATATTAAATAATTGCAAAAATTAAGAAAAAATCAGAAACAATAGTAAAAAATTAGGAAAAATTTAGATTAATTCATACATTAATTTGTTAAATGATATTCAAAAATATTTTTTTTGAAAAATTAATTGTTAATATTTATAAATTATGAAAAATAGGGAAAAATCAGAAAAATACAAGAAAATTTAGAAAATTTATATTAATTAATAAATTAATTTGTTTACATAATATTTGGCATTAAAATTTTTTTTGGAAGGATTGGGAACCTGATTAATCTAATTCACCTCACAAATGTGACGAACTGTTATTCGGACAAGGGAAAGGTTAAAACCACTTCATAGATTCAAAAACCACTTGTAAAAGGACATCGATGTCCACATTTGTGTCATAATACATTCCGCATGCCCAATACCCACGAATGCTTAACATTGCCTGTTGTGCCCAATGTCCCCTAGTTGTGCCAAAGCCGTCCCCCAACATACCCCATCGTCCCCCAAGCGAACTCCCACAGTTTCCCAGCCGTGCCCCAACAGTTTCCCAACAGCGCCCATTGAGCGCCTTGCGTGCGCCACTTGAGCACACCATCGTGCGGTATGCACGCCCCATGTGTACAACCTCGTGCGGCGCGGGCTCCCTATGCACGCACGATACGCACACCATCGTGATGCATGGACGCCCCATGTGCGCACCTTCGTGATGCATGTGGGCTATATGCGCGCACCATCGTGCGGCATATGCACACCATCGTGTGGCATGGGCGCCCCATGCTCACACCTTCATGCGGCATTGGCACCCCATGCCTGCACTTTCGTGCAGCATGCGCACACCATCGTTTGGCATCATCACCCAAGTGCTTGCTCCATTTTGCCCGATGCGCGACCCCACTACGCAACAACCTTGCCAAGTCGTGCCCCAACTGTGTGCCAAGCTGTAGCTCATCCGAGGCCAAGTGCGTGCCCCATTCAAGGCCCTATGTACGTGCCCTATCCGACGCCCTATCGTGCACTGTTTTGCAACACCGTGGGCAGTCGTGCCGCAACCGTTCACCGACCTGCCTAGTCGTGCCGAAGAAAGGGGCAACAGAACCTCACTCACCGTTAATGCTGAGGGAAGAACGTTAGGCACCTTGGCTGGCCGGCAACACACAAGGTCGGATTAAATTTTTTTGCCATCTCATACGAAGCAAGCATAGGCTGTCTAACACTTGGGCACTCGAGGTGATACGCGGGGTCGGCCGGCAGTGGGCCCATTAGCAGTTGGGCATAGCACATAGCACTTTGAAATTATTGGGCATAACACTTGGGTGCACATAGCACTTGGGCATAAAGCTTGGGAGCACATAGCGCTTGGGCATCAATGGGTATAACATATAGCACTTGGGCATCAATGGGCATAGCACATAGCACTTGGGCATCAATGGGCATAGCACAAAGTACTTGGGCATCATTGGGCATAACACATAGCACTTGGGTATAGCAATTTGGGGATTCACACGTCGACACTTAAAACTTATGACGTCAACACTTGGGCATCATTAGGCATATCACTTGGGTATAGCACTTAGCACTTAGGCATCCTTGGGCATAGCACTTAGCACTTGGGCATAATTGGGCATTATTGTTGCCTCAACATCCCACGACACTTGCGATGACACTTATGCACGCAGAAAGCGTGGTAAATTGACTTGGGCTAATATAATTCGGACTTGGGCGCAGAGCACATGGCAACACTTGGGCATTCGTGCATCCATACTTGGGTTACAACTTATGACTTACTTAGGAACATGGAGACACACTTGGGGAGTGGCATAGGGCGTCGAACCTCTTGGCCCATTTGAGGGAAATAGTATTGGTTGATGGGATAGGATAGGATTGGATTATGGATGGGGCGAAGATAGGCGAGGAGGGGGAAGGGACGAATCGGAGTAACAAAGGGCTGAATCTCAGTGGATCGTGGCAGCAAGGCCACTCTGCCACTTACAATACCCCGTCACGTATTTAAGTCGTCAGCAAAGGATTCTGCCCATCGCTCGATGGGAATTGCACTTAAAGGTGGCCGACACGACACTTCCATCGCGACGGCTTGGCCAACGACACATGCCCTTGGGGACCGGAGGCCCCTACTGAGGGTCGGTGAACGGGCGGCGGGCGTGCGCATTGCTTCTAGCCCAGATTCTGACTTAGAGGCGTTTAGTCATAATCCAGCACACAGTAGCTTCGTGCCACTGGGTTTTCAACCAAGCGCGATGACCAATTGTGCGAAGCAATGGTTCCTCTCATACTAGGTTGAATTACTATTGCGACAAGGTCATCAGTAGGGCAAAACTAACCTGTCTCAAGACGGTCTAAACCCAGCTCATGTTCCCTATAGGTGGGTGAACAATCCAACACTTGGTGAATTCTGCTTCACAATGATAGGAAGAGCTGACATCAAAGGATCAAAAAGTAATGTCCTTACGAACGCTTGGCTGTTACAAGCCAGTTATCCCTGTGGTAACTTTTTTGACACCTCTAGCTTCAAATTCCGAAGGTCTAAAGGATCGTTAGGCCACGCTTTCACAGGTCGTGTTCGTACAGGACATCAGAATCAAATGAGCTTTTACCCTTCTGTTCCACACGAGATTTCTGTTCTTGTTGAGCTCATCTTAGGACACATGTGTTATCTTTTAATAGATGTGCCACCCCAACCAAACTTCCCACCTAACAATGTCTTCTGCCCAGATTGGCCAGCAGAGTGAGCCTTGGGTCCAAAAAGAGGGGCAGTGCCCCACCTTAGATTCACGGAATAAGTAAAATAATGTTAAAAGTAGTGGTATTTCACTTTCGCCTTTCGTCTCCCACTTATCCTACACCTCACAAGTCATTTCACAAAGTCGGACTAGTGTCAAGCTCAACAGGATCTTCTTTCCTCGATGATTCTGCCAAGCCCATTCCCTTGGCTGTGCTTTCGCTAGATAGTAGACAGGGATAGTGGGAATCTCATTAATCCATTCATGCGCGTCACTAATTAGATGACGAGGTATTTGGATACCTTAAGAGAGTCATGGTTACTCTAGCCATTTACCCGCGCTTGGTTGAATTTCTTCACTTTGACATTCAGAGCACTGGGCAGAAATCATATTACGTGAGCATCCGCATGGACCATCGCAATGCCTTGTTTTAATTAAACAGTCGAATTCCCCTTGTCCGTACAAGTTCTAAGCAGGCTGTTTGACGCCCGGGAAGGACCTCGAGGGAGCCGTTCGCAGTCCGTCCCCTGACTGGCACGCGGTGACCTGCTCTCGTAGTCTGCTGACAGTCGACGGGTTTGGGACTAGGACCCCCGTGCCCAGCCCTCAGAGCCAATCATTTCCCGAAGTTACGGATCCATTTTGCCGACTTCCCTTGACTACATTATTCCATTGACCAGAGGCTGTTCACCTTGGAGACCTGATGTTGTTATGAGTACGACTTGGCGTGGACGGCACTCGGTCTTCCAAATTTTCAAGGGCCGCCGGGGATACATCGGACACCACGCGACGTGCAGTGCTCTTCCAGCCGCTGGACCCTACCTTTGGCTGATCCGTTTCCAGGGTTGGCCCGCTGTTAAACAGAGAAGATAACTCTTCCCGAGGCCCCCGCCGACGTCTCTGGTCTCCCTAATGTTGCCGTCAACTGCCACGTCTCGGTTCAGGAATTTTAACCCGATTCCCTTTCGGTGCACGTGCGGAACTCGCTATCTGTCGGGCTTCCCCCGACCCTTAGGATCGACTAACCCATGTGCAAGTGCCTTCCTGTGGAACCTTTCCTCTCTTCGGCCTTCAAAGTTCTCATTTGAATATTTCCTACTACCACCAAGATCTACACCGACAGCCGCTCTGCCCAAGCTAGCGACTTGGGTTTTGCGGCGACCGCCACTCCCTCCTACTCATCGGGGCCTGGCACTTGCCCCGACGGCTGGGTATAGGTTGCGCGCTTAAGCGCCATCCATTTTTGGGGCTAGTTGATTTGGCAAGTGAGTTGTTACACACTCCTTAGATGATTTCGATTTCCATGACCACCTTCTTGCTGTCTTAATCGACCAATACCCTTTGTAGGATCTAGGTTAGCGTGTAGTTGGGTACCATAACCCGGCTTCTGATTCATCCTACATTGCCAGTTCTGCTTACCAAAAATGGCCCACTTGGAGCTCTTGATTACGTGGCGCAGCACAACGAAGCAGCTACGTCATCCTACGAATTTAAAGTTTGAGAATAGGTTGTGAGCGTTGCGCCCACAATGCCTCTAATCATTGGTTTTACACGATAGAACTTGCACCCGAGCTCCAGCTATCCTAAGGGAAACGTCAGAGGGAACCAGCTACTAGATGGTTCGATTAGTCTTTCACCCCTATACCCAAGTCAGACGAATGATTTGCACGTCAGTATCGCTGCGGGACTCCACCAAAGTTGCCTCTGGCTTCACCCCGCTCAGGCATAGTTCACCATCTTTCGGGTCCCGACAGGTATGCTCGCACTCGAACCCTTCTCAGAAGATCAAGGTCGGCAGTGCACCCCCTACCCGCCAATCAGCTTTCTTGTGCCTTGTGAGTTTACGAACTCGTTGACTTATACATATGTCAAACTCCTTGGTCCGTGTTTCAAGACGGGTCGAATAGGGAGCTCGCAGGCTAGCACCAGGAGCGTGCAAATGCCGTAGCATGCCGAAGTCGTGCGCTGCCCCGCCACTATCGAGGCAACGACATTCTGTGGGCATATCTATTGCCCGGGCTTTGGCCGCCGCCCCAATCAGCACTAGTCCGTACCCCGAGCCGATGGACGGACCGGCTCTCACCGTTTCGCATATGACCGGGGCGCATCGCCGGCCCCCATCTGCTTTCCTCCTGAAAATTTCAAGTACTCTTTGACTCTCTTTTCAAAGTCCTTTTCATCTTTCCCTCGCGGTACTTGTTCGCTATCAATCTCTTGCCCGTATTTAGCCTTGGACGGAATTTACCGCCCACTTAGGGCTGCATTCCCAAACAACTCGACTCGCCAATAGCGCCTCGTGGTGCAATACGGTCCGGGCACGACGGGGCTCTCTCCCTCTCTAGCGCCCCTTTCCAAGGGACCTGGGCCCGGTCCACCGTTGAGGACACTTCTCCAGACTACAATTCGGACGGCGGAGCCGGCTGATTCTCAAGCTAGGCTGTTCCCGATTTGCTCGCCGTTACTAATGGAATCCTTGTAAGTTTCTTTTCCTCCGCTTATTGATATGCTTAAACTCAGCAGGTAATCCCGCATGACCTGGGGTCATGGTCGTAGCGCATGGCACTTGAGGGTCTATCTTCAATCCCGCAAGCACGACAGGATGACGCACGATAACTCACGAGTTGAATGGACCAACCACCACTTGTCGTGTTGTCCATCGCACCGGACAAGCATTTGGGCCAACCGCGCCCCGAGACACGGGAGGTGTGACGCCCGAGATTCTACCATACACATTTTTAACTGTTGGATCCATTAATTGCGCATTTAATTTTGTGCTTTACTTGTTGTCTTTCTTAGTTACTATTCATTCTATTTTTCAACTGCATTATATTAATGAATTAGCATTTTTATTAAATCATATTAATTGTTTTAGGAATGAGAAAAATATGCATTTGAGCTAGGAGCGATAGGAACCTTCGTTTAGAAAATAGTTTAGTGAACTAGTGAATAGTGTTACGTATGAACAATATGTTTTAGTTAGCTAGCACAAAATTGCAATCATTGACTCATTTTTAAGTTAACTAGGCTCATTTTATTAGACCATACACTCACCCAAATAGGCCCCACCAAACACAAACAAGTCATAACTAAGCAAAAAAAAAAGAAGGGAAGATGCAGAAATTACTGTAGCAAATCCGAGAATCAACATAGGAGGAGAATGAGAGGATTTTGCTCATCAAATCTTCAAGCCAAGCCAAGCCAAGCAAGGAGCAAGTAGTTTAAGGTGTTTGCTAGCCTCCCGAGAGTTCCTACGCGCATTGGTGAGGGTTTTTCATGCTTATTTGTGCATTTTAAAAATGTTGCTATTTTCTTGATTTGTTAGAAATGTTGTCTAATGCTATTGCAATGCTCAAATAAGCTTATATATGTTGTATACGTGTAGTAGAGACCACATTTATGCTATTGTTTCACATTTTAAATGGTAGAAATCAATGGTTGATTCGTAGGGGTGAATAGTGACGGGATTTCTAGGGTTTTGTGTAATTGTGCGTATTAGCTTGATTCAATGCTTCTAATATATGCCTTAGGTGCTCATGAGGGTAGTCTAATAGCCCCGTGCACTCAAATTGCTCGAAACTTGAATAAAACGTGAATTAGCCGACTTTTTAAAAGGGGTTTCGGGGTTAATGCTAATCCGGGTGGATTCGGGCTTCACTTTTAGTGTTCTTAGGCTACCTAGGTGCTATAAAACCTTTGCTAACTCTTGTTTGAAGCCCGATTAAGGTAGGTGTAGTTCAAAGCTATAAGAGGGAAATTGGGTCTTTTGGGGTAATTGCAGGTAATTGAACGTATTTGTGGGTTGTAAGGGTACCTTAAGGGTTAATTAGAAGATTGGTATAGCTTTCCCTTGAATTTGAATAATTGATATGAGTTTGGAAGGAAAACGGATGAAAAACAAAGGGGTTTAAGGGTAAATTCGTTTGTCACTCGCATCTAAGACCTTGGCATATTTCCATATGTGTTTAAATGTGGTTTCAAGATGTTTTGGAGCTTTTGGTATAGTTTTATGTGAATCTTGAATATGCTTCTTTGTAATTTGCATAATTGCTTTCCGAATTGAAGATTCTAAGTGAATTCTTGTTTATAGTAATTGTATTGCCATAGTTCTAAGTGTTTTTCTTGAGTTTTATATTGAGTTAATTATAATGAGAATAAGTATGGATTAATGACTTTATAAATTGATAGTACTATTATGGAATTAAATATGGTTATCTATGCTTAAAATGCTCTTTTAAATGATTGTGGAACATGCTTATATCATGGTATTATTGCTTGTTAGTTATATCGTTTGTATATTATATTACTTGAAAGATTACTTGGTTGTATGTTAATTAAGTAAACTATGAGTTAGCTAACCTAGTTGGTAAATTAATGAATGTTGTAGTTAAAGAGTAATTGAAACAATGTTTAACTTTATGTTCAAGGTGATTGAGGGTGATTTGAATCCAATCTTGCATTTTGGAGCTTGGTAGAGGTGAGGGAGACTTCATCCTTATGTGCATAATAGTTTATTTACTTGTACTTAGATTATGTGCACTTATTGTCTATATATTGTGTGTGAGGGCAACCTACTTTGTTGTCCCTCAACCATGTGTTTATTGATTTATACTATTGTTATCATTTTGAGTGCATTGCATCGTAGTTGCGCAATCATTCGGGCATGGTAGTGCCGGGGAACCCGGGCGGCATCGGGCTTGCCGGTCCACCTCGGCTACCATGGTTGCCCAGTCCCTCTCTCGCTTGGGATGCCGCCCAGGGAGAGTTGGGTCGTAGGATTTCGGGGTACATCCGGAGTACACCCATTTTGGAGTTATAAGGGGATGCCGGCTTATCGATATCAGTGTCATTATTACATCGGGATTTCAGTTCGTAGCATCGCTGGTGTGCCTCTACCCTTCGGGGTATTCGCTTAGCCGGGACGTTACAGATTTCAAAGTGTATCGGATCCTTTTTTAATGTGTGGTAACTTGTTGTTTCAATTGTTCTTTGGTTGTAAAATGCTTTATTTGCACTAACTGCTGCATTGCACGTCCCCGGTAGACCTTATCCCTCACTAGGCAATTGTGATTGCTCATACCTCGCTAAACATGTTTCAGGTGATACAGTTGAAGGAGTTGCCTTGATTGCTATGTGCTATTACTTGAGATTTAAGTGATTGCCTGCTAAACTGTGGAAGACCTTGCTTGTCCTACTATCTATTCTATTTGGGAGCCTAAGGGCTTATGTATATATATTTGAGTAGTTGTAAGTTTGAAAGCTAAGTGGATGTAGCAAGTGTTATGGAATTGTGGCATCTAGTAACTTATGTTTCTGCTTCTAGCTACGTTGCATGCTTGGGTGTGAATGAACGGATGTATGGTTGGCATTAATTTATGAGAATGTTTAATTGCTAACATAGAATGGTATGATAAGCGAATGAAGACAAAGATTTTAGGACTATTGTTGCATGCTTGTGTGTATTTATATTGTCTTGTGTTGCTTAAGGCTCGGATGCCCTTGAAGTTTGAATTTCAATTACAGATGTTGTTCCTTTTGCTTCGTGGTTTTATTTGATTGTTTATAGGTTTTCAGAATGTCCACAGTACAGGGGAAACTCTGTCCGTTTTTCCCTAAAATTTTGTGACCGGGTTTGGTATTGGGTTGAGAATAGCATGGTTATTAGAGCCTCCGGTCTCGTGAGGGATCGGGGCGTTACAGGTGGTATCAGAGCTTAGTTAGCTCTTAGCCGGGACAGGGTCCTCGGTCTGTTGGGTAGTAAGCCTTGAATGTGTGCTTGTTACGTGTGTTTTGGAAGTGTGTGTTTGTACGTGAGGTTGGGTGTCTTGACTTGAATGTGTGCATCCATGTGATATAGTTGTGCATTATGTGTTGAATGTTTGTTAAGTGAAGTGAAATGACTAAATGTGAATCGAATTGGCCTCGTAATCGAAGTGACCTCGTGAATCATTATTTGCTTAAATTATTGATTGTAATGTATGTACTTAAATGTTTTTGAATTAAGTTTTGTGGTGATTTGGATTGGTTATGTCGTGACTCATATTTAAATTGTCTTGTTGATTAAACTGTTTTATAAACTCTTATATAAACATGTTTGCATAATAGTTTAAAATCTATATGTGTAAATATGATATCTTGGCATTCATACATGTCCCGTTGAAATGGTAAGAAAGACTTCTTCCTCCCCCTGAAGAGAGCTGATTAGTGGCAGGCCTTCTAAGCCATATGGATTAGTGGAAATGAGAGGCATTTGATCAGCCTTTGTTTGGGAGTTAGTGTTTATAGTTGAAGCTCGGTTATTGGCATTCTATTAAGGTGTTTTTTTACGCTCAACAGTGTTAAATGAGTGGCTTCTTTCAGGATTTCTATATGACAATTCTCTGGAGCATTTTCTTGGTATTTTCTTATCGCGACTCCTCCTGGTATTCTTTTGTCAGTACCTCTCGAAAGGCTTAGTATATGGGATTCTTTTCAGCCTTATTAATTGGTATTATCTACAGTACTCTTACTCGGGTCTTTTATTATTATTTTCTCGCTGCACTTAGTTGGAATTCTACTTTTCTATGGTATTTGTGCCAGTGGGATTCTTATTCGGATTTCTAAGTAGCATTTCTAATGGAGCCTTTATTTGGCCTTATTACTTGGGGATTCGCTGGCAGTACTACTGGGATTTCTTAATGAGTTCTTACGAGAATTCGTATACGGTATTCTTGCTCAGCAACTGATGAAGAGTAATTGAAGTTGGTTTTCAATTGATGCGGAGTTCTTTTGGAAGAAGAATTGCGTGGACGCAATTTGTTTAAGGGGGAGAGGATGTGACGCCCGAGATTCTACCATACACATTTTTAACTGTTGCATCCATTAATTGCGCATTTAATTTTGTGCTTTACTTGTTGTCTTTCTTAGTTACTATTCATTCTATTTTTCAACTGCATTATATTAATGAATTAGCATTTTTATTAAATCATATTAATTGTTTTAGGAATGAGAAAAATATGCATTTGAGCTAGGAGCGATAGGAACCTTCGTTTAGAAAATAGTTTAGTGAACTAGTGAATAGTGTTACGTATGAACAATATGTTTTAGTTAGCTAGCACAAAATTGCAATCATTGACTCGTTTTTAAGTTAACTAGGCTCATTTTATTAGACCATACACTCACCCAAATAGGCCCCACCCTAATATATAATCAACCAAACACAAACAAGTCATAACTAAGCAAAAAAAAAAAAGGGAAGATGCAGAAATTACTGTAGCAAATCCGAGAATCAACATTGGAGGAGAATGAGAGGATTTTGCTCATCAAATCTTCAAGCCAAGCCAAGCCAAGCAAGGAGCAAGTAGTTTAAGGTGTTTGCTAGCCTCCCGAGAGTTCCTACGCGCATTGGTGAAGGTTTTTCATGCTTATTTGTGCATTTTAGAAATGTTGGCATTTTCTTGATTTGTTAGAAATGTTGTCTAATGCTATTGCAATGCTCAAATAAGCTTATATATGTTGTATACGTGTAGTAGAGACCACATTTATGCTATTGTTTAACATTTTAAAATGTAGAAATTAGTGGTTGATTCGTAGGGGTGAATAGTGATAGGATTTCTAGGGTTTTGTGTAATTCTGTGTATTAGCTTGATCCAATGCTTCTAATAGATGCCTTAGCTGCTAATGAGGGTAGTCTAATAGCCCCGTGCACTCAAATTGCTCGAAACTTGAATAAAACGTGAATTAGCCGACTTTTTAAAAGGGGTTTCGGGGTTAATGCTAATCCGGGTGGATTCGGGCTTCACTTTTAGTGTTCTTAGGCTACCTAGGTGCTATAAAACCTTTGCTAACTCTTGTTTGAAGCCCGGTTAAGGTAGGTGTAGTTCAAAGCTATAAGAGAGAAATTGGGTCTTTTGGGGTAATTGCAGGTAATTGAACGTATTTGTGGGTTGTAAGGGTACCTTAAGGGTTAATTAGAAGATTGGTATAGCTTTCCCTTGAATTTGAATAATTGATATGAGTTTGGAAGGAAAACGGATGAAAAACAAAGGGGTTTAAGGGTAAATTCGTTTGTCACTCGCATCTAAGACCTTGGCATGTTTCCATATGTGTTTAAATGTGGTTTCAAGATGTTTTGGAGCTTTTGGTATAGTTTTATGTGAATCTTGAATATGCTCCTTTGTAATTTGCATAATTGCTTTCCGAATTGAAGATTCTAAGTGAATTCTTGTTTATAGTAATTGTATTGCCATAGTTCTAAGTGTTTTTCTTGAGTTTTATATTGAGTTAATTATAATGAGAATAAGTATGGATTAATGACTTTATAAATTGATAGTACTATTATGGAATTAAATATGGTTATCTATGCTTAAAATGCTCTTTTAAATGATTGTGGAACATGCTTATATCATGGTATTATTGCTTGTTAGTTATATCGTTTGTATATTATATTACTTGAAAGATTACTTGGTTGTATGTTAATTAAGTAAACTATGAGTTAGCTAACCTAGTTGGTAAATTAATGAATGTTGTAGTTAAAGAGTAATTGAAACAATGTTTAACTTTATGTTCAAGGTGATTGAGGGTGATTTGAATCCAATCTTGCATTTTGGAGCTTGGTAGAGGTGAGGGAGACTTCATCCTTATGTGCATAATAGTTTATTTACTTGTACTTAGATTATGTGCACTTATTGTCTATATATTGTGTGTGAGGGCAACCTACTTTGTTGTCCCTCAACCATGTGTTTATTGATTTATACTATTGTTATCATTTTGAGTACATTGCATCGTGGTTGTGCAACCATTCGGGCATGGTAGTATCGGGGAAACCAGGCGGCATTGGGCTTGCCGGTCCACCTCGGCTACCATGGTTGCCCAGTCCCTCTCTTGCTTGGGATGCCGCCCAGGGAGAGTTGGGTCGTAGGATTTCGGGGTACATCTGGAGTACACCCATTTTGGAGTTATAAGGGGATGCCGGCTTATCGATATCAGTGTCATTATTACATCGAGATTTCAGTTCGTGGCGTCGCTGGTGTGCCTCTGCCCTTCGGGGTATTCGCTTAGTTGGGACGTTACTGAAGTCAAAGTGTATCGTATCCTTTTTAATGTGTGGTAACTTGTTGTTTTAATTGTTCTTTGGTTGTAAAATGCTTTATTTGTACTAACTGCTGCATTGTACGTCCCCGGTAGACCTTATCCCTCACTGGGCAATTGTGATTGCTCATACCTCGCTAAACATGTTTCAGGTGATGCAGTTGGAGGAATTGACCTGATTGATGTGTGTTATTACTTGAGATTTGAGTGATTGTCTGCTAAACTGTGGAAGACCTTACTTGTTCTACTATCTATTCTATTTGGGAGCCTAAGGGCTTATGTATATATATTTGAGTAGTTGTAAGTTTGAAAGCTAAGTGGATGTAGCAAGTGTTATGGAATTGTGGCATGTAATAACTTATGTTTCTGCTTCTAGCTACGTTGCATGCTTGGGTGTGAATGAACGGATGTATGGTTGGCATTAATTTATGAGAATGTTTAATTGCTAACATAGAATGGTATGATAAGCGAATGAAGACAAAGATTTTAGGACTATTGTTGCATGCTTGTGTGTATTTATATTGTCTTGTGTTGCTTAAGGCTCGGATGCCCTTGAAGTTTGAATTTCAATTACAGATGTTGTTCCTTTTGCTTCGTGGTTTTATTTGATTGTTTATAGGTTTTCAAAATGTCCACAGTACAGGAGAAATTCTGTCCGTTTTTCCTTAAAATTTTGTGACCGGGTTTGGTATTGGGTTGAGAATAGCATGGTTATTAGAGCCTCCGGTCTCGTGAGGGATCGAGGCATTACACGTGGTATCAGAGCTTAGTTAGCACTTTGCTGGGACAGGGTCCTCGGTCTGTTGGGTAGTAAGCCTTGAATGTGTGCTTGTTACGTGTGTTTTGGAAGTGTGTGTTTGTACGTGAGGTTGGGTGTCTTGACTTGAATGTGTGCATCCATGTGATATAGTTGTGCATTATGTGTTGAATGTTTGTTAAGTGAAGTGAAATGACTAAATGTGAATCGAATTGGCCTCGTAATCGAAGTGACCTCGTGAATCATTATTTGCTTAAATTATTGATTGTAATGTATGTACTTAAATGTTTTTGAATTAAGTTTTGTGGTGATTTGGATTGGTTATGTCGTGACTCATATTTAAATTGTCTTGTTGATTAAACTGTTTTATAAACTCTTATATAAACATGTTTGCATAATAGTTTAAAATCTATATGTGTAAATGTGATATCTTGGCATTCATACATGTCCCGTTGAAATGGTAAGAAAGACTTATTCCTCCCCCTGAAGAGAGCTGATTAGTGGCAGGCCTTCTAAGCCATGTGGATTAGTGGGAATGAGAGGCATTTGATCAGCCTTTGTTTGGGAGTTAGTGTTTATAGTTGAAGCTCGGTTATTGGCATTCTATTAAGGTGTTCTTTTACGCTTAACAGTCTTAAATGAGTGGCTTCTTTCGGGATTTCTATATGACGGTTCTCTGGAGCATTTTCTTGGTATTTTCTTATTGGGACTCCTCCTGGTATTCTTTTGTCAGCATCTCTCGAAAGGCTTAGTATATGGGATTCTTTTCAGCCTTATTAAATGGTATTATCTACAGTACTCTTACTCGGGTCTTTTATTAGTATTTTCTCGCCGCACTTAGTTGAAATTCTACTTTTCTATGGTATTTGTGCCAGTGGGATTTTTATTCGGATTTCTAAGTAGCATTTCTAATGGAGCCTTTCTTTGGCCTTATTACTTGGGGATTCGCTGGCAGTACTACTGGGATTTCTTAATGAGTTCTTACGAGAATTCGTATACGGTATTCTTGCTCAGCAACTGATGAAGAGTAATTGAAGTTGGTTTTCAATTGATGCGGAGTTCTTTTGGAAGAAGAATTGCGTGGACGCAATTTGTTTAAGGGGGAGAGGATGTGACGCCCGAGATTCTACCATACACATTTTTAACTGTTGCATCCATTAATTGCGCATTTAATTTTGTGCTTTACTTGTTGTCTTTCTTAGTTACTATTCATTCTATTTTTCAACTGCATTATATTAATGAATTAGCATTTTTATTAAATCATATTAATTGTTTTAGGAATGAGAAAAATATGCATTTGAGCTAGGAGCGATAGGAACCTTCGTTTAGAAAATAGTTTAGTGAACTAGTGAATAGTGTTACGTATGAACAATATGTTTTAGTTAGCTAGCACAAAATTGCAATCATTGACTCGTTTTTAAGTTAACTAGGCTCATTTTATTAGACCATACACTCACCCAAATAGGCCCCACCCTAATATATAATCAACCAAACACAAACAAGTCATAACTAAGCAAAAAAAAAAAAAAGAAGGGAAGATGCAGAAATTACTGTAGCAAATCCGAGAATCAACATAGGAGGAGAATGAGAGGATTTTGCTCAT
This sequence comes from Ehretia macrophylla, assembly GCA_037974665.1. Taxonomy (NCBI): domain Eukaryota; kingdom Viridiplantae; phylum Streptophyta; class Magnoliopsida; order Boraginales; family Ehretiaceae; genus Ehretia; species Ehretia macrophylla. The sequence continues at coordinate 61,333,200 of CM075766.1, forward strand.
CAAATCTTCAAGCCAAGCCAAGCCAAGCAAGGAGCAAGTAGTTTAAGGTGTTTGCTAGCCTCCCGAGAGTTCCTACGCGCATTGGTGAGGGTTTTTCATGCTTATTTGTGCATTTTAGAAATGTTGCTATTTTCTTGATTTGTTAGAAATGTTGTCTAATGCTATTGCAATGCTCAAATAAGCTTATATATGTTGTATACGTGTAGTAGAGACCACATTTATGCTATTGTTTCACATTTTAAATGGTAGAAATCAATGGTTGATTCGTAGGGGTGAATAGTGACGGGATTTCTAGGGTTTTGTGTAATTGTGCGTATTAGCTTGATTCAATGCTTCTAATAGATGCCTTAGGTGCTCATGAGGGTAGTCTAATAGCCCCGTGCACTCAAATTGCTCGACACTTGAATAAAACGTGAATTAGCCGACTTTTTAAAAGGGGTTTCGGGGTTAATGCTAATCCGGGTGGATTCGGGCTTCACTTTTAGTGTTCTTAGGCTACCTAGGTGCTATAAAACCTTTGCTAACTCTTGTTTGAAGCCCGATTAAGGTAGGTGTAGTTCAAAGCTATAAGAGGGAAATTGGGTCTTTTGGGGTAATTGCAGGTAATTGAACGTATTTGTGGGTTGTAAGGGTACCTTAAGGGTTAATTAGAAGATTGGTATAGCTTTCCATTGAATTTGAATAATTGATATGAGTTTGGAAGGAAACCGGATGAAAAACAAAGGGGTTTAAGGGTAAATTCGTTTGTCACTCGCATCTAAGACCTTGGCATGTTTCCATATGTGTTTAAATGTGGTTTCAAGATGTTTTGGAGCTTTTGGTATAGTTTTATGTGAATCTTGAATATGCTCCTTTGTAATTTGCATAATTGCTTTCCGAATTGAAGATTCTAAGTGAATTCTTGTTTATAGTAATTGTATTGCCATAGTTCTAAGTGTTTTTCTTGAGTTTTATATTGAGTTAATTATAATGAGAATAAGTATGGATTAATGACTTTATAAATTGATAGTACTATTATGGAATTAAATATGGTTATCTATGCTTAAAATGCTCTTTTAAATGATTGTGGAACATGCTTATATCATGGTATTATTGCTTGTTAGTTATATCGTTTGTATATTATATTACTTGAAAGATTACTTGGTTGTATGTTAATTAAGTAAACTATGAGTTAGCTAACCTAGTTGGTAAATTAATGAATGTTGTAGTTAAAGAGTAATTGAAACAATGTTTAACTTTATGTTCAAGGTGATTGAGGGTGATTTGAATCCAATCTTGCATTTTGGAGCTTGGTAGAGGTGAGGGAGTCCTCTTCCTTATGTGCATTCTAGTTTATTAACTTGTACTTTGATTATGTGCACTTATTGTCTATATATTGTGTGTGAGTGCGGCCTACTTTGTTGTCCTTCAACCATGTGTTTATTGATTTATACTATTGTTATCATTTTGAGTGCATTGCATCGTAGTTGCGCAATCATTCGGGCATGGTAGTGTCGGGGAAACCGGGCGGCATTGGGCTTGCCGGTCCACCTCGGCTACCATGGTTGCCCAGTCCCTCTCTCGCTTGGGATGCCGCCCAGGGAGAGTTGGGTCGTAGGATTTCGGGGTACATCCGGAGTACACCCATTTTGGAGTTATAAGGGGATGCCGGCTTATCGATATCAGTGTCATTATTACATCGAGATTTCAGTTCATGGCGTCGCTGGTGTGCCTCTGCCCTTCGGGGTATTCGCTTAGCCGGGACGTTACAGAAGTCAAAGTGTATCGTATCCTTTTTAATGTGTGGTAACTTGTTGTTTTAATTGTTCTTTGGTTGTAAAATGCTTTATTTGTACTAACTGCTGCATTGCACGTCCCCGGTAGACCTTATCCCTCACTGGGCAATTGTGATTGCTCATACCTCGCTAAACATGTTTCAGGTGATGCAGTTGGAGGAATTGACCTGATTGCTGTGTGCTATTACTTGAGATTTGAGTGATTGTCTGCTAAACTGTGGAAGACCTTACTTGTTCTACTATCTATTCTATTTGGGAGCCTAAGGGCTTATGTATATATATTTGAGTAGTTGTAAGTTTGAAAGCTAAGTGGATGTAGCAAGTGTTATGGAATTGTGGCATGTAATAACTTATGTTTCTGCTTCTAGCTACGTTGCATGCTTGGGTGTGAATGAACGGATGTATGGTTGGCATTAATTTATGAGAATGTTTAATTGCTAACATAGAATGGTATGATAAGCGAATGAAGACAAAGATTTTAGGACTATTGTTGCATGCTTGTGTGTATTTATATTGTCTTGTGTTGCTTAAGGCTCGGATGCCCTTGAAGTTTGAATTTCAATTACAGATGTTGTTCCTTTTGCTTCGTGGTTTTATTTGATTGTTTATAGGTTTTCAGAATGTCCACAGTACAGGGGAAACTCTGTCCGTTTTTCCCTAAAATTTTGTGACCGGGTTTGGTATTGGGTTGAGAATAGCATGGTTATTAGAGCCTCCGGTCTCGTGAGGGATCGGGGCGTTACAGGAGGCCACAATCCGTCCCCACCCACTGACTCGACGACCCACTGTTAGGGCTCCGGGTAGAGGGGAAGATGCGATGCGTGATACCCAGGCAAACGTGCCCTCGGCCTAGCGGCCTATGGCGCAACTTACGTTCAAAGACTCTATGGTTCACGGGATTCTACAATTCACACCAAGTATCGCATTTCGCTACGTTCTTCATCAATCTGAGAGCTGAGATATCCGTTGCCGAGAGTCGTTTTCATTTCATAAGGGACCGAGGCCTAACCCAGTACACCGCCGACAGGGTAGGGATAGGCTGGCCCCCATTTTTCATTTTCCTTGGCGCATTCCGCTCTGGGATTCGTTGTTTGAGGAGCGTTCGCCCCAACTCGGGATGGACACGCGGGCTGGGAACGAGCCGCCTCCCCCGTGTTGGCACCGCATCGTTTAAACGGGTTCGCAGGTCGTTCTACCTTCGTAGGATTCGACAATGATCCTTCTGTAGGTTCACTTACGGAAACCTTGTTACGACTTCTCCTTCCTCTAAATGATAAGGTTCAGTGGACTTCTAGCAACGTCGCAGGCAGCGAACTGGTCACGTCGCCGCAATCTGAACACTTCACAAGATTATTCAATCGGTAGGAGCGACAGGCGGTGTGTACAAAGGGCAGGGACGTAGTCAACGCAAGCTGATGACTCGAGCTTACAAGGAATTCCTCGTTCAAGACCAACAATTGCAATGATCTATCCCCATCACGATGAAATTTCAAAGATTACCCGGGACTGCTGGCCAAGGCTATAGACTCATTGAATACATCAGTGTAGCGTGTGTGCAGCCCAGAACATCTCAAGGCATCATAGACTTGTTATTGCCTCAAACTTTCGTGGCCTAAAAGGCCGTTGTCCCTCTTGGAAGCTAGCTACGGAGGGATACCTTCGTATAGGTAGTTAGCAGGCTAAGGTCTCGTTCGTTAACGGAATTAACCAGACATATCGCTCCACCAACTAAGAATGGCCATGCACCACCACCCATAGAATCAAGAAAGAGCTCTTAGTCTGTCAATCCTTACTATGTCTGGACCTGGTAAGTTTCACCGTGTTGAGTCAAATTAAGACGCAGGGTCCATTCCTGGTGGTACCCATCCGTCGATTTCTTTAAGTTTCAGCCTTGCGACCATATTCCCTCCAGAACCCAAAACTTTGATTTCTCATAAGGTGCCGACGGAGTCCTAAAAGCAACATCCGCCGATCCCTGGTCGGCATCGTTTATGGTTGAGACTAGGACGGTATCTGATCGTCTTTGGGCACCCAACTTTCGTTCTTGATTAATGAAAACATGTGAGGCCCGACCTTGATTTGTGTGCGATATGTCACTTCATGTGCCCTAACCTAGATTTGCGTGCCTTGACCTAGGTTTAAGAATTGTGTCTCATTTTATGTGCCTTGCATTGAATTAAGTGCATTCATTTAGGGTTGCGTGCATTTTCTTGGAAAACATGCATTCGTCTTGTAGTTCGTGCCTTACCTCGTAGTACGTGTCCTATACCTAAGAAAGCGTGCCCGCACGCTAATCAAGAAAGCATCTTACGTGAAGCACTAGATCATTAATTAATCCTACAAACTCCACTAACTAATATTAAATTGCTAATTCAACTCACTAGTAGACGAAATTGCAACAAAAGCTAAACATTCTTATTCTTTATTCTTTATTCTTTTGCACATCCCAAGCACACAATAAAATAAGTTCAAACAAGACAAAAAATTCAGATTTGATCAAAGCCTTGGCCGACCATGTGAAGGGTCTTGTGCATGCTTTGCATAATTCAAAAATCATACCTAGACAACCTATGACACAAAGCATAAAAAAATGACTTAAAATTCTACCCAATGCACCACAATCTCGACCCACTCAATCACCCATGCTAAGATGATTCAAAATATGCTCTTGAAGACACAAATTCTGAAATTTAGAAGCTCAAGGCCGACACATGCCCACAAAAGCATCAAAACTCTTCAAAGCATTTCATTTTTCTGTCTCTCGACTCTCATACTCTCATTTCCTCTCTCTCTCTCGGCCTTGGCTGCAATCTTAGTCTCCATAGCTTAAGCTCATCATCCTAATGTGACACCCCTATCCCTCTCGAGACCGGGAGTTCTATCAATCAATCTATTCACAACCCAATTCCAAACCCGGGCAAACTTTTCAGGAAAAACGGATGGAGTCTCCCCTGTTTCTAGACGAAATGTAAAATATGTGACAGCATATAAGTGGACCAACACCGTGTCCAACCATACAAACACCTCAAGGCCATCCGAGCCTTGGTTCTCAACAATTAAACTCAGCAGGCATACATACATTTCCACTTTGCAAGCTTACCTATCTCTTTTCATTTTTTACAAGTACATTCACGCTTAGCAATTAAACTATACCAACCTATTGTATAAGTTAGACTATCATACCTTTCTAACTCTTTTCTTTTTGGACATTTACAAACATGCATCGAAGTTAAACTATATTACTAAATACATAACTAGCTTATCAATCTACCACAACTATTTAGCTAATTTAGATTACATTTCTTTTAACAATAAATACTTATAATACATAAAAGCATACATCTTTACAACTTCAACAACTCAAGCCACATAGGCACGCAAGACAACTCTTCAAGCACGAGCTTTCACGAAATCACGAACTTTCCAACTAACATGACATTTCCTGAAATGTGGTGGTGAGGAGTGAGTATACACAACACGTATACTCAGTGAGGGCGAGACAGATATTGAGGTGGAGAGAAAGAAAGTCGTGCAATGCAAATAGACACAATTAAGCAATAAAGTCAATAAGAAAGCATTCAATACAAACGACAATATAATAAACATTCAAGAAAGCATTAACACAACCATTCAAAGCTATACCACACTCTGAAGGCTATGGTTCACTCATACGAGCAATATACCATTTCACGAGCAATACATCAATCTCGAGCTTGATGTTGACAACGATGACAATAAGCGCGCAACCACCTTATAACACCAGTTTGGAATACCCCGGGAGTAACCATCAATTCTATGACCCAAATCTCCCTGGGAGGCAACCCAAGCGAGAAAACGGAATAGACACGGAGCTAGAGCAACCAACACTGGCAACCCGAGGCTACCTAGAGAGGCCCATCACTCACGCGCCGGACACTATGCAATGTAAGACTCAATACAAGGCAACAACGAGCGATAGCACAACCATACAGATTAGAGACGATAACCGAGATAACAAGCATTAACAAGCATTCTACAAGCAAATAAGTAACAAGAACAACACCAACAAACATTATCAAGCAACAACAAGTATTCTATAGGCATTATAAGCACTCTATAAGCATTATAAACATTCTATAAGCATTATAAACATTCTATAGGCATTATAAGCATTCTATAAACAATATACTATGAAAACACACAAAATCACAAAAATGACCCCAACTTTCAAAATGCTACTATTGTCAAACGAGCCACGAGTTTTGGAAACCGATTTCACCAATCCTCCTAGGTCACTATAAGGCACGTCTAAAGACCCCAAAACCCTACTTAACCCTAGAATTCACGCAAAGCCCCGATTTTTCCCTTTGCTCGTTTGAACTACAACTATACCAATCAAACACCCAACCAACGCCATAATCGCACCAAAAGTGCTTCCATGGCCTCCCGAGACAATGCCATCACGCAAAACAAGAAAACGTTAAACTCGACCTAAACGACCCCGACTTTCACCAATGTATAATTCTCGTTTTTTCCATTACGCAACCTAAACAAAACATGCATTTAGGCATTCTAGCATACCTAGCACATTTTCACATCAAGAGAAAGCATAACAACGTAACTTCATCGTTTCAAGGGTTTACTATTCATAAATTACTATTCAATTAACAATTTTTATTTAAATTTCAATATTCAACATCAAAAAATGTTAAAAAGCTATAAATACATGTTTTACGATTGCTAGGGAACATTCTTTAAGCCTCAAAACGATTAAAACAACAATATACAGATAAAACCCAAAAATCAAAGTTATTGTACAAAATATTCAAATGCGCAAATAAACGTGAAACCCTCACCTTAGACGCTCTTAGATGCTAGGAAAACCTCGTAGGATGCCTCGAAAACCACCCCGTGCAAGCTCACGCAGATAATCAAAGATTTGAAGTTGAATTTTCTTTTTTTTCTCTCCTCTTATTTTCGGCCCTCCTCTCTTTCTATTTAAGCTTTGTTTTTATTTTTTTTATTTTGTGCTATTTAAGCTATTTTAAAAGATGGCAACAAGGTCAAATGGTCAAGGCTTGGCCAAGGCTCACTTAAGTTGGTCAAACTAGCTTATTTCATGCATTTTGAAGCTAAAACAACTAGCATAATTCTAATTCTAGCTAACAACAACAAAAATATTAAAATTAAGACACTAAATACTAGTTTTCACTATTTGCTGAGGACTAGAATTCATTTCCTAACTATCGCTCTTGAAATGCTATGCACCTTGCGACAATAAAAGAATAACAATTAAATCTCAAAGAATTTAAGAAATATATCATTTTTGAAAAGGATCATAGTTTAAAATTTACTCCGGCTCGGAGCTACTTTTCATTTAATTGAAAATCGAGCACTAAAATGCAAGAAAAATTAAAACCGATTAACAAAATATGAAAATTAGGTGATATTCCGTTAAAATAATTAACTCAAGTATTATTTTAATTACCTCTAAAAGAAATATGAAAATAAAATTACAAATACATGTTTAACTTAAAAATAAACACGAAATTCAATGCTAGCATCTAAGATAACACTTAGTTAAATGCAATTAAATGTCCTTAAATGCATGCCGAGTTCGGGTTATCGCATCCTTCCCCCCTTAAAACAATTGCGTCCTCGCAATTCTTCTTCCAATAGAACTCTACATCGACTGAAATCCAACTCTGACTAGTCTTCATTAGCTACTGAACAAGAATTTAATCAAGATGACCAATAGGAAAGTTCAAGTAGAAATGCCAAGTGGTCACGTCGAATAAAGGCTCAAATGTAGATACTGTACAAGAATCTCGTTGACACGAATACCGAAGAAGAATAAATTCCAACCAGAAACGCCGAGATAATACCAGTAAAGACTAAAGCAAAGATACTGTAGATAAAATTACATCACATATTAATGATAAGAGGAATACCGAATGAATACCTCATACACGAATCTCTAGTAGAAGTTCAACTATTACTGCTCGAGAATCCCCAAGCAAAAAGCCAAATAAAGGCTCAATCAAAGGTTCTATCTAGAGGTCCAAAGAATTACCCCGCTGGTCAAGAATTTCATAGAATAATTCCCTATTAAGAGTGCTGAAGAAAATACTAAGAAACCCAATCAAATATACTTCCAAAGTTCCAAAGAAGCCTTCCAAATAATAACCCCATGGGACAACCAATTAGATTACGAGTTTTGCTATCAAATGCTGAGAGGAATGTCAAAGGAAATAGCAGAGAAAATACAATGTGTCCAATAAGACAACCAAGTTGAATAACAAACATAGTTTCCCAGATGGACAAAAACCCCAAGGATAAAAACCGAATTGGTGAACAATATACCAAAACCAAACTCTGGGGCCTCTTCACTATTTGCCAAGTGAGAACTTCATACAACCTTGCCAATAAGGAAAATACCAATAGAACGCCCAATAAGAATTTCAAAGAATACCATAAGTAGTACTATACAATAAGTCTGATAGGAATTCCAAATACCAAACCTACTGAGGAACACTGAAGAAGATATCCGAAACAATGCTCCAATAAGAAAGTAGCCAAGTTTGCCTAATAAGTAAATATTAAATAATTGGCCACTGAGAATTCCAAAAAATACCATTGAAGAATTTCCAATCAGGGATGCCAGTATCACACCAATAAAGACCGAGACACATATACCATAGATAATACTGTGCAGTAAGGTCGATTAAAATCCCAATAGCCAAATCCACAGAGAAATGCCAACATAAGTCTCCAAAGAATACCCATTAAGAAAACCAAAGAATGCTCCAAAGAATAACCAAATAAAACCTTAAGAGAAAGCTACTCTTTCACAACTGTTAAGCACAGAGGAAGACCATAGAGATTTGCCAATAACCGAGCTCCAAAAGCAAACATCAATTTTCAAATAAAGGCTAGTCAAATGCCATTCATTTCCTACCAATCCATACACCTTGAAAGGCCAACTGTGAACCACTTTCTTCAAGGGAGAAAGAGGACTTACTTACCATTTCAATAGGAGATGTATGAATGCCAATATATCACAGTTATACATATGCCTTAAGCTATTATGCCATCAAGTTTACAAAATAGTTTATTCAACAAAGTCTCTCAAGCACGACAATCAAGTCAAGCACAACATAATCAATTCAAATCACGGCATAGCTAATTCAAGACATTCTAATACACACATCACAAGCAATACTCCAAGCAAATAACAATCCACGAGATCAATTCGATAGGTCAACTCAATGCATAACTAGACATTTCACTTTTCTTAGCACACAATTAACACATAACACATAAATATATCACATAGGAGCACACATTCAATTTAAGACACACAATCTCACATACAAGCATACACTTTCAGGACACACTTAACAAACACACATTCAAGGATCACTACCCACCAGACCGAGGACCCTGTCCCGGCTCATGAGCTAAACAAGCTCTGATACCTATGACACCCCGATCCCTCTCGAGACCGGGAGTTCTATCAATCAATCTATTCACAACCCAATTCCAAACCCGGGCAAAATTTTCAGGAAAAACGGATGGAGTCTCCCCTTTTTCTAGACGAAATGTAAAACCTGTGACAGCATATAAGTGGACCAACACCGTGTCCAACCATACAAACACCTCAAGGCCATCCGAGCCTTGGTTCTCAACAATTAAACTCAGCAAGTATACATACATTTCCACTTTGCAGGCTAACCTATCTCTTTTCATTTTTGACAAGTACATTCACGCTTAGCAATTAAACTATACCAACCTATTGTATAAGATAGACTATCATACCTTTCTAACTCTTTTCTTTTTGGACATTTACAAACATGCATCAAAGTTAAACTATATTACTGAATACATAACTAGCTTATCAATCTACCTCAACTATTTAGCTAATTTAGATTACATTTCTTTTAACAATAAATACATACAATACATACAAGCATACATCTTTACAACTTCAACAACTCAAGCCACATAGGCACGCAAGACAACTCTTCAAGCACGAGTTTTCATGAAATCACGAACTTTCTAGCTAACATGACATTTCCTGAAATGTGGTGGTGAGGAGTGAGTATACACAACACATATACTCAGTGAGGGCGAGACAGATATCGAGGTGGAGAGAAAGAAAGTCGTGCAATGCAAATAGACACAATTAAGCATTAAAGCCAATAAGAAAGCATTCAATACAAACGACAATATAATAAACATTCAAGAAATCATTAACACAACCATTCAAAGCTATACCACACTCTGAAGGCTATGGTTCACTCATACGAGCAATATACCATTTCACGAGCGATACATCAATCTCGAGCTTGATGTTGACAACGATGACAATAAGTGCACAACCACCTTATAACACCAGTTTGGAATACCTCGGGAGTAACCATCAATTCTACAACCCAAATCTCCCTGGGAGGCAACCCAAGCGAGAAAACGGAATAGACACGGAGCTAGAGCAACCAACACTGGCAACCTGAGGCTACCCAGAGAGGCCCATCACTCACGCGCCGGACACTATGCAATGCAAGACTCAATACAAGGCAATAACGAGTGATAGCATAACAATACAGATTAGAGACGATAAACGAGATAACAAGCATTAACAAGCATTCTACAAGCAAATAAGTAACAAGAACAATACCAACAAACATTATCAAGCAACAACAAGTATTCTATAGGCATTATAAGCATTCTATAAGCATTGTAAACATTCTATAAGCATTATAAACATTCTATAGGCATTATAAGCATTCTATAAAGAATGTACTATAAAAACACACAAAATCACAAAAATGACCCCAACTTTCAAAACGCTACTACTGTCAAACGAGCCACGAGTTTTGGAAATCGACTTCACCAATCCTCCTAGGTCACTATAAGGCACGTCTAAAGATCTTGAAACCCTACTTAACCCTAGAATTTACGCAAAGCCCCGATTTTCTCCTTTGCTCGTTTGAACTACAACTATACCAATTAAACACCCAACCAACGCCATAATTGCACCAAAAGTGCTTCCATGGCCTCCCGAGACAATGCCATCACGCAAAATGAGAAAACGTTAAACTCGACCTAAACTACCCCGACTTTCACCAATGTATAATTCTCATTTTTTCCATTACGCAACCTAAACAAACCATGCATTTAGGCATTCTAGCATACCTAGCACATTTTCACATCAACAGAAAGCATAACAACGCAACTTCATCTTTTCAAGGGTTTACTATTCATAAATTACTATTCAATTAACAATTTATATTTCAATTTCAATATTCAACCGCATAAAATGTTAAAAAGCTATAAATACATGTTCTACGATTGCTAGGGAACATTCTTTAAGCCTCAAAACAATTAAAACAACAATATATGGATAAAACCCAAAAATCAAAGTTATTGTACAAAATATTCAAATGCGCAAATAAACGTGAAACCCTCACCTTAAACGCTCCTCGATGCTAGGAAAACCTCGTAGGATGCCTCGAAAATCACCCTGTGCAAGCTCACGCGAAGAATCGAAGATTTGAAGTTGAATTTTCTTTTTTTTTTCTCTCCTCTTATTTTCGGCCCTCCCCTCTTTCTGTTTCAACTTTGTTTTTTTTATTTTGTGCTATTTAAGCTATTTGAAAAGATGGCAACAAGGTCAAATGGCCAAGGCTTGGTCAAGGCTCACTTAAGTTGGTCAAACTAGCTTATTTCATGCATTTTGAAGCTAAAACAACTAGCATAATTCTAATTCTAGCTAACAACAACAAAAATATTAAAATTAAGACACTAAATACTAGTTTTCACTATTTGTTGAGGACTAGAATTCATTTCCTAACTATCGCTCTCGAAATGCTATGCACCTTGCGACAATAAAAGAATAACAATTAAATCTCAAAGAATTTAAGAAATATATCATTTTTGAAAAGCATCATAGTTTAAAATTTACTCCGGCTCGGAGCTACTTTTCATTTAATTGAAAACCGAGCACTAAAATGCAAGAAAAATTAAAACCGATTAACAAAATATGAAAATTAGGTGATATTCCGTTAAAATAATTAACTCAAGTATTATTTTAATTACCTCTAAAAGAAATATGAAAATAAAACTACAAATACATGTTTAACTTAAAAATAAACACGAAATTCAATGCTAGCATCTAAGATAACACTTAGTTAAATGCAATTAAATGTCCTTAAATGCATGCCGGGTTCGGGTTATCACACCTAAGGTTCCTCAAGACACTCAAGGCCCTAGGAAGCTCGACCAAGCAAGCTAGAAGCAAAGAAACATGCATGCAAGCTCATAGAACCTTCATTTCGGCTTAGGTATGTTTGATAGCTTCTATTTCATTTCCTTTTTGTTCTAACCACATGCACATACTAAGAACATGGTAACTAAGCTAGGAATTAGAGAATCTCAAGTTATCTCTCGGCCAAGCAAGGAGAAAAGACGATCTTGTGCATCATCAAGAGCTTTGTGCATCTTCATTATTGTCTTGCTAAGGTGAGGGCTAAAACTCTTTTGAAAAGCTTTCAAAAACCACATGCATGCCTTCATCTGTCTATGTTTACCTCTATACTTGTGATATATGTGTGTACATGAGCTTTTGTAAACCTGCATGGCAAGATATTTGGCTAGAATTTGAAGATAGGTGAAATCACGTAAATGGCAGTTTTCTGACTTGTTGGAGCGAAGTGAATTTGACCAGGTAAATGATGTTGAAAATGCATGAAAATTACTAGGTGACTAGTTTTGCCAGTTCTGAGAATTGTTTGTAGAAATAGACCAAGGCCAATTTTGACTCTAAGGTCTACAAAATGGCAAAACATCGAAAGGTGTCCAAATCTGGAAATTCAGGAAAAATGAAGCAGGTTTTTGGAAGTTCACTCTCCTTGTAGAACGGACCCGTTTTGACTTAGTAAATGATATCCAAAATTCCTGAAATTTGGTAGGCTGCTAGATGTTTCAGTTATGGACATTTGTTTCAGAAATATACTAAGGCTAAATCTGATCCTAAGGCCCTCGAAAATGACAAGTATTGAAATGTGTACAAATCTGGATAGTTTTGCGTAGTCTCACGGTTTTGGCTATAACTCTTGAACCCGAACTCCAAATGATGCGAGGTTTGTTTCTGGATTAATTTCACTCCTTAAGCTTTAATTTGAAATTTTGCTCATTGGAATTGGAGGTTTTTTGCTTGTCTAAATGATTGTGGGAAAACAGACCATTGCAGTGAAATTTTTGTTTAGTGGTATGCTTTGAAAATTATCGTAACTTCTCTCGTTGTATTAAATGCTTGGGATTGTGGCACTTGGATGTTGTGTGGACTGTTTTGGATGAGTGAGGGTGTTTTAATTAATCGATGCATGGCTTGAGTTTAATTACGTGACAACTTGTGGCTTAATCGCACGGGTAAGCATGAATTGAAACCCTACTGACTATGAAAGCGCACTAAGTGTTGATCCTATGGTTATCATGTCTAATTATGTAATTAGGGAGCTGCCCGTAGTTGCCCTTATAGCCCTCAATGTGATTCCGATGGTTACATGTTGACAAGTAGACCTTTCTTGCACCCGGTCCCACGTAGATGTCGTTGCATGTTGTATGACCTTATTATTTGATTACGTGAACCCCGAAATGAGTTATATGACTTGATTCACATGTGTTACATAGCTGTCCGTTTAATATTCATGTAACTCCATGTGCCTTACAAGTGAAATTACCTGTCATAGCATGCCTTGTGTGTTTACCTGTCAACGTGCAATCTTATCACTACTCGGAGGAAACCTACTTTGTTGTCCTCCTAATGTGATACGTTAAATGTTATAAATGTGCATTGCATACATGGTTGCAACCTTTCATTGTGGCATGGTAGTGTTTCACACATGCTGGGCGACATCGGGCTTGCCGGTGCTACCGTGACTACCATGGTCCAATTTCCTATCTCGCTTGGCATTCCACCCTCAAAGAGTTGGGTCGTAGGTTTTTGGGGTACATCCAGAGTACACCCAAATAGGAGCGATAAGTGGATTATTGAAGTCGGCCGCAACAATCGTATCGAAATCGATATTGAGAGCAAATGATCACTGTATCCTTGAAATGATTGGTAATCGTATCTGTTGCTCAATTTGATTCTTATACTTTGCGTACCTTATTACTTGTAATACGTGACATGTTTTCAAAAGGGGTTTTTCATAAGTTAACAGGAAAAAGAGTTTCAAAACGTATTTCTCGTTCCCCCCTTGCTGAGTTCATAAGGACTCACCCTCTTTTATCATCTAAGGTGAAGAAGACCAGGAACAGGTACCCGAGGACAACGTGCCTATTGACGACTCCTTGGAATGATTACTTGCCCTACGTGCCTTACTTGACTATGGACATTTTGTGAACGATATGTTTCTTGAAGACTATTTCTTATGTTGCTTGCTATCGCTATTGTAAACGACCCCCGTTGTAATTTGGGGTCTAATTTTGGTTTGTACTGATCATAACTAGATAGACCCTCTTCTAGTCGTTTTGCTATCGTAACTGGTTAGTATCTATCACAGGCTTATGAAGTATCAGAAAAAGGGTTAAGTAAAATGAATCTATCCAATCTTAAGCAGGTACTCATTGGTAAGCTAAGATCAACAGGTACTTTTGTAACAAGGATTGACAAACAAACGAGACATAGAGTTCATCCTAGGTTGTTAATCAAACGAGACTTCGAGATAACTAGTTGGCATTTCGATTGGTGATAAATAGTAATCTTAGTTGGAAATGAATTTGAGATTGAAAGTTTTGAGGCCTTTAGAAAATTAGGTCAACTAAAGAGCCCAATTATAGCCGTTACGCTACCGGTTTTCCAAAATTTTTTTGGAGTTCTAGGCTAATGTTAAGTGTTAAACCTTAATGAACGATTAGGTACGTGAAATGATATGAATGCTTAGATCACGCCCTACTCTAACCTCTATGGGTCGGGTTGGGGCGTGACAAAACATCCATGGCAAATGCTTTCGTAGTTGTTCGTCTTTCATAAATCCAAGAATTCCACCTCTGACTATGAAATACGAATACCCCTGACTGTCCCTGTAATACCCCGATCCCTCTCGAGACCGGGAGTTCTATCGATCAATCTAATCACAACCCAAATCCAAACCCGGGCATAAATTTTAGGGAAAACGGAGGGAGTCTCACCTATTTCTATGCGAAATGTAAAACCTGCGACAGCATATAAGGGGACCAATACCATGTCCAAACATTCAACCACCTGAAAGCCATCCGAGCCTCGGTTCTCAGCAATTAAACTCAGCAACTATACATACATTTCCAATTTAAAAGCTAACCTATCTCTTTTCATTTTTGGCAAGTACATTCAAACTTGACAATTAAACCATACTAAGCTACTACATAAAATAAACTATCATGCCATTCTAAATCTTTTCCTTTGGACATTACAAACATGCATTTGAAGTTAAGTTATAATAACTAGATACATAATCTAACTTATCAAACTACTTCAACAATCTAATGAAACTTAAATTACATACTTTATGACATTAAATACATACAACATATGAAAGCATATATTTTTACAACTTCGACACTCAAGCCACATAGGCACGCAAGACAACTCTTCAGGCACGAACTTTCACGAAATCACGAACTTTCTAGCTAACATGACATTTCCTGAAATGTAGTGGTGAGGAGTGAGTATACACAACACGTATACTCAGTGAGGGCGAGATAGATATCGAATTGGAGAGAAAGAAAGTCGTGCAATGCAAATAAGACAGTTAAGCAATATAACTGATAAATAAGCAATCAAGACAAACAATCAATACAATAAGCAATTACTGAAAGCATTAACACAACCATTCAAAGCTATACCACACTTTGTAGGCTATGGTTCACTCTTACGAGCAATATACCATTTCACGAGCGACACATCAATCTCGAGCTTGATGTTGACAACGATGACAATAAGCGCGCATCCACCTTATAACACCAGTTTGGAATACCCCGGGAGTAACCATCAATTCTACGCCCCAAATCTCCCTGGGAGGCAACCCAGGCGAGAAAAAGGAATACCTACGGAGCTAGAGCAACCAACACTAGCAACCCGAGGCTACCCAGAGAGGCCCATCACTCACGTGCTGCACACTATACAATGCAAGAATCGATATAAGGCGATAAACGAGCGATAGCACAACAATACAAACTAGTGACAACAAACGAGATAACAAGCAATCACAATCAATACTAGCATTCAACTAACTTTTCAAGCATAACAAGCAATAATAAGCAACAATAACACCAGTTAAACAAGTATATCAAGCAACCCTAAGCATTCTATAGGCATAATATCAAGATAACAAGCAAAATCACAAATCGGCCCCAACTATCAAAACACTACCATTTCTAAACGAGCCACGAGTTCTGGAAACCGACTTTGCCAATCCTCCTAGGTCACCATAAGGCACGTCTAAGGACCCCGAAACCCTACTTTACTCAAGAATTCGAGCAAAGCCCCGATTTCTCCCTTTGCTCGTTTGAACTACAACTATACCAACCAAACACCCAACCAACGCCATAATCGCACCAAAAGTGCTTCCATGGCCTCCTGAAACAATGCCAACACTCAAAACGAGAAAACGCTAAACTCGACCTAAACGACCCCGACTTTCACCAAGTCGTTTTTCTCCATTTTTCCATTACACATTCCAATTAAACCACACATTTAGGCATTCTAGCATATCTAGCATCTTCCTACATCAACAGAACGCGTAACGGAGCAACTTCATCGAAACGGGGGTTTACTATTCATAATTTACTATTCATTATACAATTTATATTTCAATTTCAATATTCAACTGCAGAAAATGTTAAAAAGCTATAAATACATGTTCTACGATTGCTAGGGAACATACTTTAAGCCTCAAATCAATTAAAACAACAATATACGGATAAAACCCAAAAATCAAAGTTAATACACAAAATATTCAAATGCACAAATAACGATGAAACCCTCACCTTAGACGCTCCTAGACGCAAGGAAAACCTCCTAGGATGCCTCGGAAACCACCCCGTGCAAGCTCACGAGAAGAATCGAAGAATTGAAGTTGAAATTTTCTTTTTTTCTCTCCTACCATTTTCGGCCCTAGCTGGTTTCTGTTTTCAGCTCTTTCTTTTTTTTTTTGTGCTAATTTAGGCTATTAAAAAGATGAAAAAGGTCAAAGGTCAAGCCCCTTGGTCAAACCACTTAAAAATTGGTCAAACTAGCCTATTTCATGCATTTTAGAGCTAAAACGAGTAATATAAATCCAATTCTAGTTAAATACAACTTAAAACACTAAATACTAGTTTTCACTATTTGCTGAGGACTTGAATTCATTTCCTAACTATTTCTCTCGAAATGCTATGCACCTTGCGACAATAAAAGAATAACAATTAAATCCCAAAGAGTTTAAGAAAATATATCATTTTTGAAAAGTATTATAGTTTAAAATTTACTCCGGCTCGGAGCTACTTTTCATTTAATTGAAATCCGAGCATTTAAGTGCAAGAAAAATAAAACCGATTGACACAAATATGAAAAGTAGTTGATATTCCGTTAATATGATTAGCTCAGGTATTATTCTAGTTACTTCTAAAAGAAATATGAAAGTAAAACTACAAATAAATGTTTAACTAAAAATAAACACAAATTCAATGTCAACATTTAAGATGTCACTTAGTTAAATGCAATTAAATGCCATTAAATGCATGCCGGGTTCGGGTTATCACATCCTTCCCCCCTTAAAACAATTGCATCCTCGCAATTCTTCTTCCAATAGAACTTTGCATCATCTGAAATCCAACTCTGACCACTCTTCATTGGTTGCTGAACAAGACACTGATTAAGAATGTTTGAAGAATATCTTACTAAGAAACCCCAATAGTACTGACTGAAAACTCCAAAACAATAAGACCAAATAAAGGTTTAATTGAAAATGCCATCTTGAAATCCAAATAAGAATTCCGCTGGTCAAGAACATCATAAAAGAATTCCCCGCTAAGAGTGCCGAGAAGATGCCAATAATGACTAAAGCAAAGATACTATAGATATTACCAATATACGAATCCTCTATAAAAAATCCAACAAGTATCAAATAAGGAAGTCAAAGGATGGCCAAAATAGATGCAGCACATATAAGACCAAGCTCCAAGACCTCTTCGCCATTTGCCGAGTGCAACCTTTATACAACTTACCATCAAGGATGCCTAAAGTATTCCACAGCATACCGTAAGCAATATAAGATAATAATTCTGAACAAGATCCCAAGTGTAAGACTTCCAATAGTGCCAACAAGGAAAATACCAGTAGAATGCCCACCGAACAATGATTCGGTAAGAATGTAGCCAAGTTTGCCCAATAAGTAAATGCTAAATAAATGGCCACTAAGGATCCTAGAGAATGCCATAATAGAATCCCAACTAAAAGTACCAAGAACATACCAATAAACAATCTGAAGCAGAGTTTAAACAAGAATCCCAAGTACTACTTAGGAAGACTCCAAACAAGAAATCCAGTCGATCATATTACATAAGTTTCAAGGAAGTCTTTCAATATATATCTCAAGAAGCATATGAATAGGAAATCCAAAATGTACGCCAACATATATATACTTATCAAAACTCCATGAATGAACACCAAGCCGAATAACCAAGTAGATTCCCAAAATAATATTGCTATCGAATATTGGGTAAAGTACCAAAGGAAATGCCCTGCAGGTACACCATATACTATTGAAGATTTCCAATCACGATTGCCAATAAAATATCAAGAAAGACCAGAACAAAGATATTGTAGACAATATTATGCAGCAAGTCCAATAAGAACTCCAATTGCCAAATCCACTGAGAAATGTCCACAAAGAATACCAAAATCGTACGCCTCACGCAAAGCTGATCATTGTAAGTAGACTCAAATCAAAGTTTCCCATAAGAATGCGGAAAGAACACCAAAGGTTGATTAAAACCCCAACCCAGTCTTCCACGAAATGCCAATATAGAAAAACTCGATGAATGCCCAACAAGGAAATATTAAGAAAATGCTCCAAAGAGTTATCATGTAGAACTCCAAATATAGTCATTTATACTAAGCATAGGAGATAATCTTAGAGGAACCCCAACAGCCAAGTCTACCAATAAGTGCCAACAGAAGTTCCAAAGAATACCCAATAAGGAAGTCAAAGAATGCTACCAAGAGCCATCATACCGAAACCCCAAAGAAATTTATCTTCTTTTTTTTTTGATTGCCAACCACGAAGAAAAGTCTTAGAAGCATGCCAACAACTGAGCTCCAAAAGACAAACACTAACTCCCAAATAAAGGCTAGTCAAGCACTGCTCATTCTCGTCAATCCACATAACTTGGAGGGCCTGCTACTAACCACTTCTCTTCAGGGAAGGAGGAAGTCTCTCTTACCATTTCAATAGGACATGCATGAATGCCAATATATCACAGTTATACATATGCCTTAAGCTATTATGCCAGCAAGTTTACAAAAGAGTTTATTCAACAAAGTCACTCAAACATAACAATCAAGTCAAGCAAAACATAATCAATTCAAGACAATTCAAGACATTCCAATACACACATTACAAGCAATACTCCAAGCAAATAACAATTCACGAGGTCGATTCGATTCACATTGCCAATTCGATAGGTCAATTCAATGCACAACAAGACACTTTACTTTACTTAGCACACAATTAACACATAACACATAACTATATCACATAGGAACACACATTCATGTCAAGACACATAATCTCACATACAAGCATACACTTTCAAGACACACTTAACAAGCACACATTAAAGGACCCTACCCGCCAGACCGAGGACCCTGTCCCGGCTTATGAGCTAAACAAGCTCTGATACCACCTGTAACACCCCGATCCCTATCGAGACCAGGAGTTCTATCGATCAATCTAATCACAACCCAAATCCAAACCCGGGCATAAATTTTAGGGAAAACGGACGGAGTCTCCGCTGTTTCTAGGCGAAATGTAAAACCTACAACAGCATATAAGGGGACCAATACCATGTCCAAACATTCAACCACCTCAAAGCCATCCGAGCCTCGGTTCTCAGCAATTAAACTCAGCAACTATATATACATTTCTAGTTTAAAAGCTAACCTATCTCTTTTCATTTTTGGCAAGTACATTCGAACTCGACAATTATACCATACTAAGCTACTACATAAAATAAACTATCATGCCATTCTAAATCTTTTCCTTTGGACATTACAAACATGCATTTGAAGTTAAGTTATAATAACTAGATACATAATCTAACTTATCAAACTACTTCAACAATCTAATGAAACTTAAATTACATACTTTTTGACATTAAATACATACAACATATGAAAGCATACATTTTTACAACTTCGACACTCAAGCCACATAGGCACGCAAGACAACTCTTCAGGCACGAACTTTCACGAAATCACGAACTTTCCAACTAACATGACATTTCCTGAAATGTGATGGTGAGGAGTGAGTATACACAACACGTATACTCAGTGAGGGCGAGACAGATATCGAATTGGAGAGAAAGAAAGTCGTGCAATGCAAATAAGACAGTTAAGCAATATAACTGATAAATAAGCAATCAAGACAAACAATCAATACAATAAGCAATTACTGAAAGCATTAACACAACCATTCAAAGCTATACCACACTCTGTATGCTATGGTTCACTCTTACGAGCAATATACCATTTCACGAGCGATACATCAATCTCGAGCTTGATGTTGACAACGATGACAATAAGCGCGCATCCACCTTATAACACCAGTTTGGAATACCCGGAGAGTAACCATTAATTCTACAACCCAAATCTCCCTGGGAGGCAACCCAAGCGAGAAAAGGGAATAGCTACGGAGCTAGAGCAACCAACACTGGCAACCCGAGGCTACCCAAAGAGACCCATCACTCACGTGCTGGACACTATGCAATGCAAGACTCGATACAAGGCGATAAACGAGCGATAGCACAACAATACAAACTAGTGACAACAAACGAGATAACAAGCAATCACAATCAATACTAGCATTCAACTA
>CM075766.1:61359068-61364068 GCA_037974665.1 Ehretia macrophylla
ACTTCGCCATACAAATGTGACGAACTGTTATTCAGACAAGGGAAAGTTTAAGGCCACTTCATAGATTCGGAAACCACTTGCAAAAGGACATCAATCTCCACATTTGGGTCATAATACATTCCGCATGCCTAATACCCACGAATGCTTAACATTGCCTGGCGTGCCCAATGTCCCATAGAAGTGACAAAGTCGTCCCCCAACATCCCCCATCGTCCCCTAGGCGTACCCCCATAGTGCCCAACCGTGCCCTAATAGCGCCCCTTGAGCGCCCCACGCGCGCCACTTGAGTGCACTATCGTGATGTATGTGCGCCCTATGTATGCAACCTCGTGCGGCACGGGCGCCCCATGCACGAACCTTCGTGCCGCATACGGGCCACATGCGCACATAATTGTGCAGCATGTGTACACGATGCGCACACCATCGTGGGACATGGGTGCTCTATGTGCGTACCTTCGTGTCGCATGGGGTCTGCATGCGCGCACCATCGTGCGGCATGCGCACCCGATGCGTGCACCATTGTGCGACATGGGCGCCCTATGCGCGCACCTTCGTGCGGCATGCACGCACCATCGTACAGCATGGACGCCATACAGGTGCACCTTCGTGCGGCATGCGGGCCACATGTGCGCACCATCTTGCAGCATGCACGCCTGATGCGCGTACCATCGTGCGGCATGCACCCCCAATGAGCACACCATCGTGCGGCATGGGCGCCCTACGCGCGCATCTTCGTACAGTATCCGGGCCACATACGCGCACCATCGTGCGGCATGCGAGCCCTATGTGCGCTCTATCGTGGGGCATAGGTGCCCCATGCGCGCACCATCGTGCGGCATGGGTGCCCCATGCATGCACCTTCGTGATGCATACGGGCCATATGCGCGCACTATCGTGCGGCATTGGCGCCCCATGTGCGCACCTTCATGCGACATGCGCGCACTATCGATGGGGCACACACATTCGTGCGGCATGGGCACCCCATGCGCAAACCATCGTGCGGTATGGGCACCCCATGTGTGCACCTTCATGCGGCATATGCGCACCATCGTGCGGAATGGGCGCCTCATGTGCGTACCTTTGTATGGCATGTGGGCCACATACATGCATCATCGTGCGGCATGCGAGCCCCATGCGCGCACCTTTGTGTAGCATGGCCGTCCCATGCGTGCACCTTTGTGCGGCATGCGGGCCACATGCGTGTACCATTGTGCGGTATGGGTACCCTATGTTTGCACCATCGTGCGGCATGGGCGCCCTATGTACCCACCTTTGTGTGGCTAGCGGACCACATGCTCGCACCATCGTGCGGCATGCGTGCACTATCGTGTGGCACGGGCGCCCCATGCTCTCACTTTTGTGCGGCATGCATGCACTATCGTGCGGCATCATAGCCCAAGTGCTTGCCCCATAGTGCCTGATGCATGACCCCACTGCGCGACAACTTTGCCAAGCTGTGCCCCAACTGCGTGCCAAGCTGTAGCTTTTTCGAGCCCAAGGGCGTGCCCTATCTGGGGCCCGAAGTACGTGCCCTATCCAAGGCCCAATCGTGCGCCATCATGCAACACCGTGGGTAGTGGTGCCGCAACCATTCACCAACGTGCCCAGCCGTGCTGAAGAAAGGGGCAACATAACCTTAGTCACCGTTAATGCTGAGGGAAGAACGTTAGGCACCACGGCGGGTCAGCAGCGCACAAGGTCGGATTCAAGTTTTTTGCCGTCTCTTATGAAGCAAGCATAGGCTATCTAACACTTGGGCACTCATGGTGATGCGTAGGGTTAGCCGGCAGTGGGCTCGTTAGTAGTTGGGCATAGCACATAGCATTTAGGCATTATTGGGCATAGAACTTGGCTGCACATAGCACTTAGGCATAGTGCTTGGGTGCACAAAGCACTTGGGAATCAATGGGCATACCACATAGTACTTGGGCATCAATCGGCATAGCACATAGTACTTGGGCATCATTGGGCAAAACACATAGCACTTGGGTATAACACTTTTGGCATTCGCACGTCGACACTTAAAACTTATGACGCCGACACTTGGGCATCGTTGGGCATATCACTTGGGTATAGCACTTAGCACTTGGGCATCCTTAGGCATAGCACTTAGCACTTGGGCATAATTAGGCATTATCGTTGCCTCGAAACCCCACGACACTTGTGGCGGTACTATGCACGCAGCGAGCGTGGCAAACTAACTTGGGCTAATGTTATTCGGACTTGGGCGCAAAGCACTTGGCAACACTTGGGCATTCGTGTGTCGATACTTGGGTTACAACTTATGACTTACTTAGGGACTTGGAGACACACTTGGGGAGCGGCATAGAGCGTCGAACCTCTTGGCCCATTTAGGGGAAATAGTGTTGGTTGATGGGATAGGATGGGATTGGATTATGGATGGGGTGAAGATAGGCAAGGAGAGGGGAGGGATGAATCGGAGCGACAAAGGGCTGAATCTCAGTAAATCGTGGCAGCAAAGCCACTCTGCCACTTACAATACCCCGTCGTGTATTTAAGTCAATTGCAAAGGATTTTGCCCGTCGCTCAATGGGAATTGTACTTCAAGGTAGCTAGCGCGACGCTTCCATCACGATGGCATGGACAACGACACATGCCCTTGGGGATTGGAGGCCCCTACTACGGGTCGGTGAATAGGTGGCAGGCGAGCGCTTCGCTTCTAGCGCACGGTAGCTTAGCGCCACTGGCTTTAAAAACCCAGTGCGATGACCAATTGTGCGAATCAACGGTTCTTCTCGTACTTGGTTGAATTACTATTGCGACACTGTCATCAGTAAGGTAAAACTAACCTATCTCATGACGGTCTAAGCCCATCTCACGTTCCCTATTGGTGGGTGAACAATCTAACACTTGGTGAATTCTGTTTCACAATGATAGGAAGAGCCTACATTGAAGGATCAAAAAGCAACATCGCTATGAACGATTGGTTGCCATAAGCCAGTAATCCCTGTGGTAACTTTTCTGACACCTCTAGCTTCAAATTTCAAAGGTTTAAAAGATCGTTAGGCCACACTTTCACGATTCATATTTGTACTGGAAATCAGAATCAAACGAGCTTTTACCATTCTGTTCCACACGAGATTTTTGTTCTCGTTGAGCTCATCTTAGGACACCTACTTTATCTTTTAACAAATGTGCCACCCCAGCCAAACTCCCCACCTAACAATGTCTTCCTCCCGAATCGGTCCGCAGAGTGAGCCTTGGGTCCAAAAAGAGGGGCAGTGCCTCGCCTTCGATTCACGGAATAAGTAAAATAACATTAAAAGTAGTGGTATCTCACTTTCGCCTTTCGGCTTCCACTTATACTACACCTTTCAAGTTATTTCACAAAGTCGAACTAGAGTCAAGCTCAACAGGGTCTTCTTTCCCCGCTGATTCTGCCAAGCCCGTTCCCTTGGCTTTGGTTTCACTAGATAGTAGACAGGGATAGTGGGAATCTCGTTAATCCATTCATATGCATCACTAATTAGATGACGAGGCATTTGGCTACCTGAAGTGAGTCATAGTTACTCCCGCCATTTACCCATGGTTGGTTGAATTTCATCACTTTGACATTCAGAGCACAGGGCAGAAATCACATTGCGTGAGCATCCGCAGGGACCATCACAATTCTTTGTTTTAATTAAACAGTCGGATTCCCCTTGTCCATACCAGTTCTGAACTGGCAGTTCAGCGCTCGGGGAAGGCCCTCGAGGGAGCCGTTCCCAGTCCGTCCCTCGGTCAGCACGCGGTGATCCTCTCTAGCCGCAGGAGCAGTTTGAGCAATCCGCCGACAACTGACGGGTTCGGGACTGGGACCCCCGTGCCCTGCCCTCAAAGCCAATCCTTTTTCCGAAGTTACGAATCCATTTTTTCGACTTCTCTTGCCTACATTGTTCCATCGACCAGAGGCTATTCAACTTGGAGACCTGATGCGGTTATGAGTATGACTTGTCGTGGACAGCACTCGGTCCTCTGGATTTTCAAGGGCTGCCAGGGGCGCACAGGATACCGCGCGAGGTGCGGTGCTCTTTCAGCCGCTGGACCCTACCTCTGGCTGAGCCATTTCTAGGGTGGGCAGGCTATTAAACAGAAAAGATAACTTTTCCCGAGGCCCCCGCCGATATCTCTGGATTCTCTAACGTTGCCATCAACCGCCACGTCCTAGTTCAGGAATTTTAACCCGATTCCCTTTCGGTGTACACGCGGAACCCGCTATCTGTCGGGCTTCCCCTCTTCGGCCTTCAAAGTTCTCATTTTAATATTTCCTACTACCACTAAGATCTGCAGCAATGGCCATTCTGCCCAGCCTCACGCCCTGAGTTTTGTGGCGACTGCCGCGCCCTCCTACTCATCAGGGCCTGGCACTTACCCTGACCGCTGGGTATAGGTCGCGCACTTAAGCGCCGTACATTTTCAAGGCTAGTTGATTCGGCAGGTGAGTTGTTACACACTCCTTAGCGGATTTTGACTTCCATGACCACCGTCCTGCTGTCTTAATCGGCCAACACCCTTTGTGGGAGCTAGGTTAGCGTGTAATTGGTCACCGTAACTCAACTTTCGATTCATCCCGCATTGCCAGTTCTGCTTACCAAAAATGGCCCACTTGGAGCTCTTGATTCCGTGGTGCGGCTCAACGAATTAGCTGTGCTGTCCTACCTGTTTGAAGTTTTAGAATAGGTTGAGGGCATTACACCCCCAATGCCTCTAATCATTGGCTTTTCTAGATGGAACTCGCACTCGAGCTCCAGCTATCGTGAGGGAAACTTCGGAGGGAATCAACTACTAGATGGTTCGATTAGTCTTTCGCCCCTATACCCAAGTCAGACGAATGATTTGCACGTCAGTATCGCTGCGGGCCTCCACCAGAGTTTCCTCTGGCTTTGCCCCTCTCAGGCATAGTTGACCATCTTTTGGGTCTTGACAGGTATGCTCGCACTCGAACCATTCTCAGAAGATCATGGTCGGTCGGCGGTGCACCCTCCGGGGGAGGGGGGATC
>CM075766.1:61369068-61371568 GCA_037974665.1 Ehretia macrophylla
GTTGCGGCACCCAGATGGATAATGAGGGGCTAGGGAAGCCACCATGTTCCTCATTAGCCATCATGGTGCTGGGTCGAGGGACATGCGGGAGGACGCGGGTTGCGGGTGGCACGGCCCCAATGCACGGGTATGCAATGCAATACCTCTTCGTGATTCACTCGGTAGGCATTCCTGCCCACAATATAGCCCACGATATAACCCACAATCTACCACAAAGTGCCCATAACGTCCCCCCGCATGGACCTCGACCAGGGGTCTTGACAGCACATACCCCCCTATAGTACATTTAGATGCAAAAACCCAAGTGACAGCAGTAGCGTACTTTTTGCTAAAGATTCATAATAGGTGTTTTACACTATAAAAGGCCCCATATGGCTTGATCTTCGTACCCAAGTTGCTTCTTATTGATAGCATATGATATCCAAATGCTTCAATATTATTTTTTTTGAAATAATATTTTTTAATATTTAATAATTGCGAAAAACAGGGAAAAATCAGAAAAAATAGTAGAAAATTCAAAAAAATTTATATTAATTCATATATTAAATTGTTAAATGATATTCAAAAATATTGTTTTCGGAATATTAATTTTTAATATTTAAAAATTATGAAAATAGGGAAAAATCAGAAAAAATACTAGAAAATTTAGAAAAAATTATATTAATTCATAAATTAATTTGTTTACATGATATTTGGCATTAAATTTTTTTTTGGAAGGATTGGGAACCCGATTAATCTAATTCGTCTCACAAATGTGACGAAAAATTATTTGGACAAGGGAAAGGTTAAGAATACTTCATAAATTCAGAAACCACTAGTAAAAGGACATCAATGTCCACATTTGTGTAATAATAGATTCTGCATGCCCAATACCCACAAATGCTTAACATTTCCCGTCGTGCCCAACGTCCCCTAGTAGTGCCAAAGCCGTGCCCCAACATCCCCCATCGTCCCCTATGGGCACCCCATACGCGTACCTTCGTGCAACATGCTCGCACCATTGTGTGGCATGGGCGCCCCATGCTCGCACCTTCGTGCAGCATGTGGGCCACATGTGCGCACCATCATGCGGCATGGGCGTCCCATGTGCGCACCTTCGCGCAGCATACGAGCCAAGTGGGCTCACCATCGTGTGGCATGGGCACCCCATAAGGGTAGCTTCGTGCGGCATGCGCGCACCATCGTGTGGCATCGTCGCCCCAGTGCTTGCCCCATCGTGCCCGATGCGCGACCCCACTGCTCGACAACCTTGCCAAGCCGTGCCCCAACTGCGTTCCAAGTTGTAGCTCATCCGAGGCCAAGTGCGTGCCCCATCTGAGGCCCCAAGTGCGTGCCCCATCCAAGGCCCAATCGTGCGCCGTCGTGCAACAATGTGGGCAGTCATGATGCAACCATTCACCAACGTGCCGAGCTATACTGAAGAAAGGGGCAACATAACCTCAATCACCATTAACGCTGACGGAAGAATGTTAGGCACCTCGGCGGGCCGGCAGCATACAAGGTCGGATTCAAATTTTTTGCTATCTCTTATAAAGGAAGCATAGGCTATCTAACACTTGGGCACTCAAGGTGATGCGCAGGGTCGCCGGTAGTGGACCCGTTAGCACTTGGGCATAGCACATAGTACTTAGGCATTATTGGGAATAGCACTTGGGTGCACATAGCACTTGGGCATACAGCTTGGGTGCACATAGTACTTGGGCATCAATGGGCATAGTTGATAGCACTTGGGCATCATTGGGCATAGCATATAGCACTGGGGTATAGCACTTTGGGCATTCGCTCGTTGGCACTTAAAACTTATGACATCGACACTTGGGCATCATTGGGCATAGCATCTAGGTATAGCACTTGGGTATTCGCGCGTCGACACTTAAAACTTATGGTGTCGACACTTAAAACTTATGACGTCGACACTTGGGCATCCTTGGGCATAGCACATAGAACTTAGGCATCATTGGGCATAGCACATAGAACTTGGGCATAATTGGGCATCATCGTTGCCTCGAAACCCCACGATACTTGCGGCGGCACTATAGCATGCAGCAAGCGTGGCAAACTAACTTGGGCTAATGTTATTCAGACTTAGGCACAGAGCACTTGGCAACACTTGGGCATTTGTTCATCGACACTTGGGTTAAAACTTATGACTTACTTAGGCACTTGGAGACATACTTGGGGGGCAACATGGGGCGTCGAACCTCTTGGTCAGTTTGGGGGAAATAGTGTTGGTTGATATAATGGGACGGGATTAGATTGTGGATTGGGTGGAGTTGGGCAAGGAGGGGAGAGGGACGAATCAGAGTGACAAAGGGTTGAATCTCAGTGGATCGTGGTAGCAAGGCCACTCTGCCACTTACAATAACCCGTCGCGTATTTAAGTCGTCTGCAAAGGATTCTGCCCGCCGCTCGATGGGAATTATACTTCAAGGCGGTTGGCGCGACGCTACCGTCGTGACGGCTTGGCCAACGACAAGTGCCCGTGGGGACCGGAGGCCGC
>CM075766.1:61374068-61396568 GCA_037974665.1 Ehretia macrophylla
GTCCAATGAGAAGCCCGCAGGCCAGCACCGGGAGAGTGTAGATGTCGAAGCACGCCGAAGGCGCGCGTTACCCCGCCACGATCGAGGCGATGGTGTTAAGCAGGCATATCTATTGCCCAGGCTCTGGCCGTCGCCCCATTATGCATTGGTCTGCGCCCCGAGCCAATAGGCTGACCGGCTCTCACTGTTCTGCATATGACCGAGGTGCATCGCCGACCCCCATCTGCTTTCCTCCTGACAATTTCAAGCACTCTTTGACTCTTTTTCCAAAGTCCTTTTCATATTTCCCTCGCAGTACTTGTTCGCTATCGGTCTTTCGCCCGTATTTAGCCTTGGACGGAATTTACCGCCTGCTTAGGGCTGCATTCCCAAACAACCCGACTCGCTGACAGTGCCTCGTGGTGCATCAGGGTCCAAGGACAATGGGCCTCTCACATTCTCTGGCGCCCTTTTCTAGGGGACTTGGGTCGGTCCGCTGTTGAGGATGCTTCTCCAGACTACAATTCTGATGACGGAGCCACCCGACTCTCAAGCTGGGCTATTCCTGGTTCGCTCGCCGTTACTAAGGGAATCCTTGTAAGTTTCTTTTCCTCCGCTTATTGATATGCTTAAACTCAGCGGGTAATCCTGCCTGACCTAGGGTCACGGTCACAGCGTACGGCTCTGGTGGGTTTATCTTCAGTCTTGCATGCACGACAGGACAACGCACGACAACTCACGAGTTGAATGGACCAACCAGCACTTGTCATGACGTCCGTTGCACCGGACTAGTATTTCGGCCAACCGTGTATCGAGACACGGGAGGCCACTATCCGCCCCCACGTACAGACCCGGCGACCTAGTGTTGGGACTCGTGGTAGAAGGGGGTGACGCGATGTGTGATGCCCAGCCAGTCGTGCCCTCGGCCTGATGGCTTCAGGCGTAACTTGCGTTCAAAGACTCGATGGTTCACAAGATTCTGGAATTCGCACCAAGTATCGCATTTCACTACATTCTTCATCAATGCGAGAGCCAAGATATCTGTTGTCGAGAGTCGTTTTCGTTTAGTAAAGGACCGAGGCCTACCCCGGCACAACGCGGATGGGGTAGGGATTGGCTAGGCCCTATTTTCCGTTTTCCTTGGTGCATTTCACGCCGGGGTTCGTTGTTTGCGGGGAGTTCGCCGCGACTCAGGATTGACACGCGGGCTGGGGACAAGGCACCTCTCCCGCATTGGCCCCGCATCGTTTAAACGGGTTCGCAGGTCATTATACCTTTGTAGGGTTCAACAATGATCCTTTTGCAGGTTCACCTACAGAAACCTTGTTACGACTTCCCCTTCCTTTAAATGATAAGGTTCAGTGGACTTCTCGCGACATCGCAGGCAGCGAACTGCCCACGTCACCGCGATCCGAACACTTTACCGGATCATTTAATCAGTAGAAGTGACGGGCAGTATGTACAAAGGGCAGGGACGTTGTAAATGTGAGCTAATAACTCGCGCTTACTAGGAATTCCACATTCAAGACCAACAATTGCAATGATCTATCCCCATCACGATAAAATTTCAAAGATTACCTGAGCCTGTCGGCCAAGACTATAGACTCATTGAATACATCAATGTAGCGCGTGTGCGGCCTAGAACATCAAGGGCATCACAAACCTGTTATTGCCTTAAACTTTCGCGACCTAAAATGTCGTAGTCCCTCTAAGAAGCTAGCTGCGGAGGCATACCTTCGCATAGCTTGTTAGCAGGCTGAGGTCTCGTTCCTTAATTGAACTAACCAGACAAATCGCTCCGCCAACTAAGAACGGCCATGCACCACCACCCATAGAATCAAGAAAGAGCTCTCAGTATGTCAATTCTTACTATGTCTGTACCTGATAAGTTTTCCCATGTTAAGTCAAATTAAGGCACAGGCTCCACTCCTAGTAGTACCCTTCCATCAATTCCTTTAAGTTATAGCCTTGCGACCATATTCCCCCCGGAACCCAAAAACTTTGATTTCTCATAAGGTGCAGGCGGAGTCCTAAAAGCAACATCTGCCGATCCCTGGTCGGCAACGTTTATGGTTGAGACTAGGACGGTATCTGATCGACTTCGAGCCTCCAACTTACGTTCTTGATTAATGAAAACATCATTTGCAAATGCTTTCACTATTGTTCATCTTTCATAAATCCAAGAATTTCACCTCTGACTATGAAATACGAATGCCCCCGACTATCCTTGTTAATCATTACTCCGATCCCGAAGGCCAACTCAATAGGATCCAAATCCTATAATGTTATCCCATGCTAATGTATACAGAGCGTAGGCTTGCTTTGAACACTCTAATTTCTTCAAAGCAATAGCGCTGGAGGCACGACCCAGCCAATTAAGGCCAGGAACGCATCACTAGTAGAAGGGACGAGACGACCGGTGCACACCTGAGGCGGATCGGCCCACCCATCCCAAAGTCCAACTACAAGCTTTTTAACTGCAACAACTTAAATATACGCTATTGGAGCTAGACTTTCTGTGGCTGCTGGCAACAGACTTGCCCCCCAATGGATCCTCGTTAAGGGATTTAGATTGTACTCATTCCAATTACTAGACTCTTCAGCCCGGTATTGTTATTTATTGTCACTACCTCCCCGTGTTAGGATTGTGTAATTTGCGCGCTTGTGGCCTTCCTTGGATGTGGTAGCTGTTTCTCAGGCTCCATCTCTGGAATCGAACCCTAATTCTCCGTCACCCGTCACTACTATGGTAGGCCACTATCTTACCATCGAAAGTTGATAGGGTAGAAATTTGAATGATGCGTCGCCGGCACAAGGGTCGTGCGATCCGTCGAGTTATCATGAATCATCGCAGCAACAGACAGAGCCTGCGTCGAACTTTTATCTTGTAAATGCATCCCTTCCAGAAGTGGGGGTTTGTTGCACGTATTAGCTCTAGAATTACTACGGTTATCCGAGTAATAGATACCATCAAACAAACTTTAACTGATTTAATATTCCATTCGCAGTTTCACGGTCTAAGTTAGTTCATACTTACACATGCATGGCTTAATCTTCGAGACAAGCATATGACTACTGGAAGGATCCACTAGGTAGTATTCTTCACCGACGCAGGCATCACACAAGGCACATCATCTGTTAAGGGTTGACAGCTCAAGACGAGCGCGCGACCATCCTATGTGGTAAGCGACGAACGCTGGTTTTGGGCAAAGAGAGGCCAAGGACCCCATACCATCGTGGTGTGCCGCATCCGAGAGATTGATTGATACACCATGGGCCACGTCTGCTGTACTCGTAGGAGTGAGTAACATGGAACATAGGACTTGCTTAAGGGTTTCCCCCACGTCGTCCACGGAGGCAGACACAAGGCGAAAGATGGATGATGTGATTTTATACTGCCGTCTTCGTATGTATGCAACACAGGAAACTGACCGGTCGACCGAGGCAACATAAACACTCGGCCCGCAAATGAAGAAGCAAGCGAGGGCGGACGTTGCTGCGCAAGCAGGGATCCAACCAACCCATACAAGCCGACCACCGCTCACAAGCTATCACGTTCGCTATGCCCGGACCACCAAGTTGGCAACCGTCCTATCGTCTAGGCAAAGGAAGCCCTTCTGGCAAACAAAACCGGTGAGATGCCCCAAGCACGCACCGTTAGGCATGAAGAATTTCTGAGGGACAAAGGACAGGAACGGCATGAGGTGCATGACTAGGCTGCACGTCACAAGCTTAGGAGCCTACTTCGTGGTACCAACCAAGCACCGAGTGCACGCACTTGAGGTACCAACCGAAAGCTGACTTCCTGCCCACGCGGTGCTTGGATCGCCATAACACTAGATCATGTCCTTCGTATTACGACTCAGTGAGGACCATGGCGTCATGTGCTAAGCGATTCACGCATCTCGTAGACCCATAAGAACACACCGACAGACAGCTTTGAGACATTATGGTGCTTGGATCGCCACGACATTAAAGCTCTAGCCATCATCTCTTCGCAACACTTAAGTCGTCACTTAACGAAAGCCAATGCCACGTGTGCTAGGCGATTAGCATATCACGCATGCCCCATACCGTCCCCCTATATGCACCCGTATGCACGAAACCGGACAAGCAAACTACCTTCTTGCCCACGCGGTGCTTGGATCGCCACAACACCAGACCACGTCCGTCGCATTACGACTCAGCGAGGACCATGGCGTCATGTGCTAGTCGATTCGCGCATCGTACAAGCACTTCAGAACCCACCGGGGGACGGCTTCAAGGCCGCATGATGCTTGGATCGCCACGACATTGAAGCATCAGCAATCGTCTCATCGCAACGCTCGCATCATTGTTTAACGAAAGCCAATGCCACGTGTGCTAGGCGATTTGCGCATCACGCTTGCCCCCACCGTCCCCCAAGAGCCACCTAAGCCTACTTGGTGCTTGGATCTCCACGACACTAGACCATGGCCGCACGCATCCACTCCGCAACGGCCATGGCTTCGTGTGCTAGGCGATTTGTGCAAGCCCAACGACATGTCAGGGGATAGGAATGGCCCCTTATGTGTACCTAGCCGGCATAACAGGGATGGCTAGTTTTGTGCTTGGGCAACCACCCACCCCCTCATTAGCCATCCTAATGATGTCGACGGTGTTGCGGTACCAAGATGGATAATGAGGGGCTAGGGAAGCAACCACGTTCCTCATTCGCCATCCTGGTGCTGCGCCAAGGGATATGCCGGGGAACGAGGGGCAGGGGTGGCATGGCCCTAATGCATGGGTATGCAATGCAATACCTCAGCGTGATTCACTTGGTAGGCATTCTCGCCCATTATATAGCCCACGATATAGCCCACAATGTGCCACGAAGTGCCCACAATGTCCCCCCGCATGGACCTCGACCAAGGGGCTTGACACCATATACCCCCCTATAGTACATTTAGATGCAAAAACCGAAGTGACAGCAGTAGCGTACATTTTGTCAGAGATTCATAATGGGTGTTTTACACTATAAAAGATCCCATATGGCATGATCTTCGTATCCAACTTGCTCCTTATTGATAGCATATGATATCCAAATGCTTTAAGATTATTTATTTTGAAAAAATATTTTTTAATATTTAATAATTGCGAAAAATAGGAAAAAATCAGAAAAATTAGTAAAAAATTCAGAAAAATTTATATTAATTCTTACTGTAATTTGTTAAATGAAATTCTAAAAAAAATTTTGAAAAATTAATTTTTAATATTTAAAAATTGCAAAAAATAGGGAAAAATCAGAAAAAATACTAGAAAATTTAGGAAAATTTATATTAATTCATAAATTAATTTGTTTACATGATATTTGGTGGTAAATTTTGTTTTGGAAGGATTGGGAACCTAATTAATCTAATTCACCTCACAAATGTGACGAACTGTTATTCGGACAAGGGAAAGGTTAAGACCACTTCATAGATTATAAAACCACTTGTAAAAGGACATCAATGTCCACATTTGTGTCATAATACATTCCTCATGCCTAATACCCACGAATGCTTAACATTGCCCGTCCTGCCCAACGTTCCCTAGTAGTGCCAAAGTCATCCCCCATCATCCCCCAAGCGTACCCCCATAGTGCCCCAACCGTGCCCCAACAGTGCCCCAACTGTGCCCTAACAGCGCTACTTGAGCGCCCCGCACGCGCCACTTGAGTGCACCATCGTGTGGTATACGCGCCCCAAGTGAGCAACCTTGTGCGGCACGGACACCCTATGCGAGAACATTCGTGCCACATGCGCACACCATTGTGCGGTATGCGTGCACGATGGCCACACCATCGGGCGGCATGGGCGCCCGATGCACGCACTTTCGTGCCGCATGCAATCCACATGCGTACACCATTGTTCGATATAGGCACCTCATGCGGGTACCTTCGTGCAGCATATGTACACCATCGTGTGGCATGGGCGCCCCATGCGCGTACCTTCGTGCAACATGCTGGCCACATGTGTGCACCATCGTGCTGCTTGCGTGCCCGATACGCGAACTATCGTAAGGCATTAGCGCTCCATGCACGCACCTTCGTGCGGCATGCGGGCCACGTAGGTGCACTATCGCAAGGCTTGTACGCCCCATGCATGCACCACTGTACAGCATGGGCACCCCATACAAGCACCATCGTACAGCACAGGCGCCCCATGCGTGTAGCCTCGTGCTGCTTGCGGGCCACATATGGGCACCATCGTGAGACATACGCGCCCGATGCGCGCACCATCGTGTGGCATTGGCGCCCCATGCACATACCTTCGTGCGACATGCATGCACTATCATGCGGCATGGGCGCCCCATGCGCGCACTTTCGAGCGGCATGCGCCCACCATATTGCCGCATGGACGCCCCACGTGCACACTATCGTGCGATATGGGCACCCCATGCGTGCACCTTCGTGCAGCATGCACACACCATCGTGTGGCATAGGTGCATCTTCGTGCAGTATGTGGGCCACATGCGCGCATCATCGTGCAGCATTCGTGCCCTATGCGTGCACCTTCGTGCGGCATGTGGGCTAGATGGGTGTACCATCTTGCGACAAGGGTGCCCCATACACGCACCATCATGTGGCATGGGCGTCCCGTGCACGTACCTTCTTACAGCATGCGGGTCACATACGCGCACCATCGTGCGGCACAGGCACCCCATGCATGCACCTTCGTGCAGCATAGGCGCCCTATGTGCGCACCATCATGCTGCATGGGCGCCTCTTGCGCGCACCTTAGTGCTGCATGCGGGCCGTATGCGCGCACCTTCGTGTGTCATGGGCGCCCCATGAGCGTACTTTCATGTGGCATGCGTGCACCTTCTTGTCCAGTGTGCAACCCCACTATGCGACAACCTTGCCAAGCTATGCCCCAACTGCGTGCCAAGTTGTTGCTCATCCGAGGCCAAGTGCGTGCCCCATCCAAGGCCCAATCGTGCGCCGTTGTACAATACCGTGGGCAGTCGTGCCACATTCGTTCAGCAATGTGACCAGCCGTGCCGAAGAAAGGGGCAACATAACCTCAATCACCGTTAATGCTAAGGGAAGAACGTTAGGCACCTCGGCGGGCCAGTAGCACACAAGGTCAGATTCAAATTTTTTGTCATCTCTTACGAAGCAAGCATAGGTTGTCTAACACTTGGGCACTTGAGGTGATGCGCGGGGTCGACCGGCAGTGGGCTTGTTAGCACTTTGGCATAGCACATAGCACTTAGGCATTCTTGGGCATAGCACATGGGTGCACATAGCACTTGGGCATAGAGCTTGGGTGTACATAGCACTTGGGTATCAATGGGTATAGCACATAGTACTTGGGCATCAATGGGCGTAGCGCATAGCACTTGGGCATCAATGGGCATAGCACATAGCACTTGGGCATCATTGGGCATAACTCATAACACTTGGGCATCATTGGGCATAGCATAAAGCACTTGGGTATAGCACTTTGGGAATTCGTGCATCGATACTTAAAACTTATGACGTTGACACTTGGGCATCATTGGGCATATCAC
Organism: Ehretia macrophylla; assembly: GCA_037974665.1. Classification (NCBI taxonomy): domain Eukaryota; kingdom Viridiplantae; phylum Streptophyta; class Magnoliopsida; order Boraginales; family Ehretiaceae; genus Ehretia; species Ehretia macrophylla. The sequence goes on from CM075766.1 coordinate 61,381,560, forward strand.
TTGGGTATAGTACTTAGCACTTGGGCATCCTTGGGTATAGCACTTAGCATTTGGGCATAATTGGGCATCATCATTGCCTTGAATCCCTATGACACTTGCGGTGGCACTTATATTCGCAGCGAGCGAGGCAAACTAACTTGGGCTAATGTTATTCGGACTTGGGCACATAGCACTTGGCAACACTTGGGCATTCGTTCATCGACACTTGGGTTTCAACTTATGACTTACTTAGGCACTAGGAGACACACTTTGGGAGCGGTATAGGGCGTCGAACATCTTGGCCCGTTTGGGGGAAATAGTGTTGGTTGATGGGAAATGATGGGATGGGATTGGATTGCGGATGGGGCGAAGATAGGCGAGGAGGGGGGAGGGATGAATCAGAGCGACAAAAGGCTGAAACTCAGTGGATCGTGATAGCAAGTCCATTCTACCACTTACAATACCCCGTCGCATATTAAAGTTGTCAGCAAAGGATTCTACTAGCCGCTCGATGGGAATTGTACTTCCAAGCGGCCTGCGCGACGCTTCCATCGTGTCGGATTGGCCAACGACACGTGCCCTTGGGGACCGGAGGCCCCTACTGCGGGTAGGTGAAAGGGCGGTGGACAAGCGCGTCGCTTCTACACAAAATTCTAACTTAGAGGCGTTCAGTCATAATCCAGCGCACGGTAACTTCGCGCCACTAGCGTTTCAACCAAAGGCGATGACGAATTGTGCGAATCAACGGTTCCTCTCGTACTAGGTTGAATTATTATTGCGACACTGTCATCAATAGGGTAAAACTAACTTATCTCACGATGGTCTAAACCCAGCTCACGTTCCCTATTGGTGGTGAACAATCCAACACTTGGTGAATTCTGCTTCACAATGATAGGTAGAGCCAACATCGAAGGATCAAAAAATAACGTGTCTACGAACGCTTGGCTGCCACAAGCCAGTTATCCCTGTGGTGACTTTTCTGACACCTCTAGCTTCAAATTCTGAAGGTCTAAAGGATCGTTAGGCCACGCTTTCACAGTTCGTATTTGTACTAGAAATCAGAATCAAACGAGCTTTTACCCTTCTGTTCCACATGAGATTTATGTTCTCGTTGAGCTCATCTTAGGACATCTGCGTTATCTTTTAACAGATGTGCCGCCCCAGCCAAACTCCCTACCTGACAATGTCTTCCTCCCGGATCGGCCCGTAGAGCGAGCCTTGGGTCCAAAAAGAAGGGCAGTGCCCCACCTCCGATTCACAGAATAAGTAAAATAACATTAAAAGTAGTAGTATTTCACTTTCGCCTTTCAGCTCCCACTTATCCTACACCTCTCTAGTCATTTCACAAATTTGGACTAGAGTCAAGCTCAATAGGGTCTTCTTTCCCCGCTGATTCTGCCAAGCCCATTCCCTTGGCTATGGTTTCGCTATATAGTAGACAGGGACAGTGGGAATCCCGTTAATCCATTCATGCACGACACTAATTAGATGACGAGGCATTTGGCTACTTTAAGAGAGTCATAGTTACTCCCGCCGTTTACCCTCGCTTGGTTGAATTTCTTCACTTTGACATTCAGAGCACTATGTCACGGGATCAGAGGTTGATACCGAAACTTGACCGTCGTGCGGCACTTAACTGAGCTAATAAGGGACTTGGCTAAGCTTAGCCTAAAAGATATGAACTTGAAAATAGAAATATAAGCAAGAGTTTGAGATAAGAGATGTATATTTCTCTAGAACTCAGAAAATATGGGATGGTTACAATGAGACATCTCCCCCTCATTTTATAGGGGTTAAATTCAAAATAAAGGGTGAGGATTATCCCAACTTGAAGGGCCAAGATTGCACATCGTATTCTACAAACCTAGCTATCCAACTTTCTATAAACTAGCTAGCAGCTTCGGTTTAAATTTCAAAATAAAGGGTAAGGATCATCTTAGGTGAAGGGCTAGGATTGCACCTCGTATTCTGCAAAGCTAGCTATCCAGCATTCTCTTTACACTAGCTGGTAGCTTACATTGTTTATTACTTCAGGCCTACCAACTGCACTATTCAGTCATAAATGGGGCGGACCGTTTGGAAACGGGCGGGTCGTTACACCTTCCCCCACTTGATTAGGCATCGACCTCAAAGCTTGTTGTTGTCGAAATTCTTCAATAAGCTTGCAGAATTGCCCCAATGAACCTTCGTGTTCTCAACTGTTTTCACTATCCGGGGTTCCTTTCCACTTCACAAGATACTCCGTGTCATTTGGTTTTCCCCTCTTGCGGATGATATGGTCTGCCAGGATGGCTTCTACTTCACATTCGAAAGAGGTTACCACAACAAAAGGGGCTCGGCTTGATTCCCCACGTCTTGGGTCTTCCGTGTCCGCATAATAGGGCTTAGGAGGCTTACATGAAAGACTGGGTGAATCTTCAGCTTCGGGGGTTGTTCTAGCAAGTAAGAGACCTTGCCTACCCAATGGATGACCTTGAAGGGTCCTTCATATTTGCACAGCAAGGCCTTGTGTACCGACGTACGAAAGGCACGAAATTGTTGGGGTTGGAGTTTTACCATCACTGAATCACCATCATCGAACTCCAAGTTTCTTCTTTTCTTGTCTGCCCACTTCTTCATTTTCTTTGCCACATTTTCAAGCATCGCAAGGGCCATGTCTCGTTCCTCTTGAAGTTCTTTGGAAAATTTGTATACAGCAGGGGCTTTGCCTGTGTATCCCGAAGCAACCACATGAGAGGCGAGGGGTTGTCTACCAGTGGCTAGTTCAAAGGGGCTCAAACCTGTGGATTCACTCTATTGGAGGTTGTAGGAGAATTGAGCAACATCTATCAACTTGACCCAATCCCGCTGGTTGGCACTGACAAAGTGTCAAAGGTACAACTCCAATAAGGCGTTCACCCTTTCCGTCTGTCCATCAGTTTGTGGGTGAAAACTAGTAGAGAATGCCATTTCGGACCCCAGTAATTTAAAAAGTTCAGACCAAAACTTTCCTGTGAAACGGGGATCTCGGTCACTCACAATAGACTTTGGAACGCCCCACCACTTTACAACATACCTCAGGAAGAGCTTAGCCGCATCGACGGCTGTCAGGTCCGGAGGTCCAAGGATGAAAACACCATATTTGGAAAATCTATCCACGACAACCAGTATTGTACTACATTCTTCAAACTTCGGTAAACATGTGATGAAATCTATTGAGATGCTGTCAAAAGGATGTTTGGGGTAGGCAGTGGTTGGAGTAGCCTAGCTGGATGTTTAGTCTCGCTCTTGTCTTGTTGGCACACAAGACAAGTCCGAACATATGTCTCAATATCGTCTCGCATCCTTGGCCAATAGTAAGAATCTTCCACGAGCGCCATGGTGCGGTGCATCCCCGGATGGCCTGCCCACAAAGAGTCATGACACTTTTTCAAGATCTTCTGCCTTAGATTGTCCCATTTTGGCACAAACAATCTGTCTCATCTGGTCAGCAACAAATCTTCTTTTACCCAAAACCTTGGGGTTTTCCCTTCTTTTGCATATTCCAACAATGCCTTGGCCATGGGGTCATGGTCCAGGCCCTCACATATTTGATCAGTGAGAGGGATCACAGGATGACTGATTGCTGCAAAGTTCAGCCCTGCGACTTAAAGCATCAGTTACTCGGTTGTCTCAATCGAGTTTGTACTCCATGGTAAAATCAAACTCGGCCAGGAATCCTTGCCACCTTGCTTGCTTAGGAGTAAGTTTATTTTGTGTCTGGAAATAACTTGCAGCAACGTTGTCAATTCTTACTACAAAATGGGCGCCTAACATATGGTAACGCCAAGTACGCAGGTAGTGCACCACTGCCGTCATCTCCTCCTCGTGGGTTAAGTACCGCCGTTCTGCCTCGTTGAGCTTTCGACTGTCAAAGGCAATTAGGTGTCCCTCCTATATCAATACTCCGCCAATAGCAAAATCAGAAGCATCTGTCTGTTCCTCATATGGTTTGGTTTGATCAGGCAGTATGAGAACAGGTTCGGCAGTTACAGCAGTCTTGAGGGCATCAAATGCATCTTCGCATGTTCCATCCCACACCCAAGGCTTGTGTTTCTTTAGCAACTCGGTCAGAGGCGTGGTGATGGCTGACTATCCTTCGATGAAACAGCGATAATAATTCGCCAAGCCCAAAAACGACCGCAATTTAGGGATACCATTCAGAGTTTCCTATTCATGAATGGCTTTCACTTTGGCATTGTCCATCCGAATTTTCCTGTCACCGATGATATGACCAAGGAATTGCACCTCTTCCTTGGCAAAACTGCATTTTCTAGTTTGACGTACAGTTCATGCTCCCGAAGTTTCTGCAGTACTAACTTCAGGTGTTCAACGTGGTCTTGTAGGCAAGAGCTATAGACCACAATGTCATCCAAGTATACTATGACAAATTTGTCGAGAAAGGATCTGAATACCTTGTTCATCAGAGCACAAAAGGTAGCAGGAGCATTGGTTAGGCCAAAAGGCATAACAAGGAATTCAATAACACCATACCTCGTTACACAGGTAGTTTTTGGCTCATCTTCTTCCGCAATTCTGACGTGCCAATATCCTAACCTCAAATCACTCTTTGAGAAGTATCGAGCACCTCCAAGTTGGTCGAACAAATCTGCAATCAAAGGTATGGGGTATTTGTTCTTTATAGTTACCTTATTTAGTGCTCGGTAATCTATGCACATCTGTAATGAGCCATCGGCTTACTTCTGGAGCAAGACTGGGGCACCGAAAGGGGAACTGGATGGCTGAATCATACCGGCATCCAGCAATTCTTGGAGTTGTCTCCTCAGTTCAGCCAGTTTTGGAGGTGCCATACAATAAGGGGCCATGAAAGGGATCTTTGTACCTTCTACCAAGTCAATCCGGTGGTCGATCTCTCTTTGCGGTGGCAGTTTCTTTGGAAGTTCCGGGGGCATTACATCTTTGAACTCATTCAGCATTTTCTAGATGGGCGAGGGAAAAGGATTTTGTTCTGGATATTCTAGTTCTTCCTCTCGCATTGCAACACGATAGGTATCTTCGTTGCGTTCGACTCCCTTTATTAACTACATGGCTAAAAGGACCTTGACACCAGGTCTGGTTTCTCGAGTCATAGGCATAGTACAAGGAATAGAATTGCCCATTACCAAGATAGAGTTCCTGTAAGGCATGATGAAGGCCTTTACTTCGTCCAACCATTCCAATCCCAAGACAACATCATACTCATCCAAAGGAACGACTGTAAAAGTAATAGTACCAGTCCACTCACCGATTATCGTCTTGACACCAAAGGCAATACCAGTGATAGGGATGGATTTTGAGTTGGCAGCCTTGATCATGCCTCCGAAATTGTTGATCCACAAGCCTAGCTTCCTTGCAGTATCAGCACCAATAAAATTGTTGGTAGTGCCTATGTCTACCAAGGCTTTGAAGGGACACCCTTTTATCAAAGCAGCAACATATAGGGATCATTTCCTTGGGTCTTTCGAGGTCTTGATCTCGGCCTTCACAACATTAAGGAGTTGAAGAGACCCCAATTGAGTATCTTCATCTTCTTGTGATTCTTGGTCATCCTGTTTGAGGAGGGATGCCATCTTGCCCCGGTAGGGACAATTATAAACCTTATGATCCTTGCCTGTGCATATGAAGCATTCATACTATCTCAGGGGAGCTTGGTTGTTTCCCCGATTCTCCATGTGAGCTTTCCCTTTGTTGAAGGCCGATTTGAATGATCCTTCATGATTAGAAGCAACATTAGTAGGGTTAGAATTGATACCTTTGTTTTGATTTCCTCCACCACTTGGCTTCTTATTGTTGGAAGAAGAACTACCGTTATTTCCATCATTTCGGTTGGAGAATTCAATTAGGCCTTCAGCGACAGCAATGGCGGAGGCAAGGTCCTGGATACTATGACATTGAATTTCTACTCTCGCCCATGTCTGGAGTCCATCGAGGAAGGCAAAGAGGCCATCCTTGTCGAACATCTCAGGAATTTCAAGCATCACTTCCTGAAACTCCTTAATGTATTCTCGCATATTATTTTGGTGTCTGAGCTAGCGAAGCTTACCACGATCTTCATACTCCACGTTCTTCGGATAAAACTGTTTCTTGAAATCATCTCACGATTCTATGGTGCAAAGGCCTCGTTCAATATCTGTGGAACGACGCCTCCACCAGAGGGTAGCCACATCGGCTAGATAGAGTGGGGAAGTTCGAATCTTCGTAGAATCATCGACAAGATTTGCTGCTGAGAAGTATTGCTCCAAGTTCCACAAGAAGTTGTCCAATTCTCTTGCGTTTCTCTGGCCACTGAAAGGCTTAGGCCTCGAGACATCGATCCTTGGGGTAGAAGGGGTAGCAGGAATAGCTCCAGTGCTTACACCTATCTTGCACATAGCAGAGTCAGCCTTGACAACTTCGACCTTTGTTTTAACCATGTTAACTTCGGTCTTCATTTCTTCAATCGCAGCAAAAATTTGTGACTGAAATTACTCAGGGTCTTTCGTATTTCATCGGTGAAAGTGTTGAGGGTGGCCTGGGCCTATCCACGCAGATCCTCCACTTGGTCCTCTACTTCTTGCAAGCGTTCAGGAAGGGCGGTCTCGTCCCTTGCTTCCACTTGTTCCAACTGAGCGACAATGTCCTCCATTGCGACAGCATTCCATAGAACACTTTTTTCATTGCGTCCAATTTGGGATTCCAGCGAGGAAAGCTAGTCGATTGAGCCAGTACGAGAAGAGGGTTTGGATTTGTTTGATTTCCTTGCCCGCTTCTCCGGATTTTCCACAACCTGGGTACTAGGGCCAACAACATCCCTTTCGGTTCCTGCCATGCTTCAAAAATACCACGAATAAGAATGTTAACAACGTGGTTGAGCCATGCACTAAGTCTTTGGCTCTAATACCACCTGTCCCGGGATCAGAGGTTGAGACCAAAACTTGACCGCCGTACGGCGCTTAACCAAGCTAATAAGGAACTTGGCTAAGCTAAGCCTGAAAGATATGAACCTGAAAACATAAATATAAGCAAGAGTTTAAGAGAAGAGATGTATGTTGCTCTATAACTCCCCCTCATTTTATAGGGGTTAAATTCAAAATAAAGGGTGAGGATCATCCCAGCTTGAAGGGCCAAGATTGCACCTCGTATTCTGCAAATCTAGCTATCCAACTTTCTATACACTAGATGGCAGCTCTGGTTTAAATTTCAAAATAAAGGGTGAGGATCATCTCAGCTGAAGGGCCAGGATTGTACCTCGTATTCTACTAAGCTAGCTATCCAACATTCTCTATACACTAGCTGGTAGCTTACATTGTTTATTACTTCAAGCCTACAAACTGCACCATTCAGTCAGAAATAGGGCGGACCAACTAGAAATGGGCTGGTCGTTACAACTGGGCAAAAATCACATTGTGTGAGCATCCATAGGGACCAACGCAATGCTTTGTTTTAATTAAACAGTCGGATTACCCTTGTCCATACCAATTCTGAGCTGGCTGTTCGATGCCCGAGGAAGGCCCTCGAGGGAGCCGTTCCCAGTCCGTTCCACGGCTGGCACGAGGCGTCCCACTCTCGCCATGGGAGCAGCTCGAGTAATCCGCCGACTGGTTCGGGACTGGGACCCCCATGCCCAGCCCTCAGAGCCAATCCTTTTCCCGAAGTTTCGGATCCATTTTACCGAATTACCTTGCCTACTTTGATCTATCAACCAGAGGCTGTTCACCTTGGAGACCTGATGCGATTATGAGTACAACCAAGCATGGACGGTACTCAGTCCTTTGGATTTTCAAGGGTCACCGGGGGTGCACTGAATACCGCGTGACGTGTGGTGCTCTTCCAGCTGTTGGACCCTACCTCCGGCTGAGCCATTTCCAGGGTAGGCAGGTTGTTAAACAAGAAATTATAACTCTTCCCGAGGCCCCCACCGACGTCTCTCGACTCCCTAACGTAGTAGTCAACCGGCACGTCCCGATTCTAGAATTTTAACCCGATTCTCTTTCAATGCACGCGTGGAACGCGATATCTGTCGGGCTTCACCCAACCCTTAGGATCGACTAACCCATGTGCAAGTGTCGTTCACATAGAACCTTTCCCCTCTTCAGCCTTCAAAGTTCTCATTTGAATATTTGCTACTACCACCAAGATCTGCACCGATGGTCGCTCCGCCCGAACTCGTGCCCGGGGTTTTGCGATGACTGCAGCTCCCTCCTACTCATCGGGGCTTGGCATTTGCCTCGACGATCGGGTATAGGTCACGTGCTTAAGCACCATCCATTTTCGGGGCTAGTTGATTCGGCAAGTGAGTTGTTACACACTCCTTAGCGGATTTCAACTTCCACGACCACCGTCCTACTGTCTTAATCGACCAACACCCTTTGTGGGATCTAGGTTAGCGCGTAGTTGGGCACGGTAACTCGACTTCCGGTTTATCCCGTATCGCCAGTTCTGCTTACCAAAATTGGCCCAATTAGAGATCTTGATTCGGTAGCTCAACGAAGCAGCCGCGCCGTCCTACCTATTTAAAGTTTGAGAATAGGTTGAGGGCATTGCGCCCCCGATGGTTCTAATCATTGGCTTTACCCGATAAAACTCGCACGCGAGCTCCAACTATCCTAAGGGAAACTTCGGAGGGAACCAGCTACTAGATGGTTCGATTAGTCTTTCGCCCCTATACCCAAGTAAGATGAACGATTTGCATGTCAGAATGGTTGCGGGCCTCCACTAGAGTTTCCTCTGGGTTTGGCCTACTCAGGAATAGTTCACCATCTTTCAGGTCCTGACAGGTATGCTCGTACTCAAACCCTTCTCAGAAGATCAAGGTCGGTCGGTGGTGCACCCCGTTGGAGGGATCTCATCAATCAGCTTCCTTGCGCCTTGCTGATTTACGCACCCGTTGACTCGCACACATGTCAGACTTCTTGGTCAGTGTTTCAAGACAGGTCGAATAGGGAGCTCGCAGCCCAGCACCGGGAGCGCGCAGATGCCAAAGCATGATGAAGGTGCGCACTGGCCCACCACGATCGAGGCGACGGCATTCCGCGGGCATATCTACTGCCCGGGCTTTGACCGCTGCCCTAATCCTCGCTGGTCCACCCCTCGAGCAGATTGGCGGACTGGCTCTCGTCGTTCCGCTTATGACCGGGGTGCATCTTCGGACCCATCCGCTTCTCTCCCGACAATTTCAAGCACTTTTTGACTTTCTTTTCAAAGTCCTTTTCATCTTTCCCTCACGGCACTTGTTCGCTATTGGTCCTTCGCCCGTATTTAGCCTTGGACGGAATTTATCGCCCGCTTAGGGCTGCATTCCCAAACAACCCGACGCGCCTACAGCACCTCGTGGTGCGACAATGTCCAAGCACGACGGGGCTCTTACCCTCTTTGGCGCCCCTTTCTAGGGAACTAGGGCCCAGTCCGCCGTTGAGGACACTTCTCCATACTACAATTCGGATGGCGGAGCTGCCCGATTCTCAAGCTGGGTTGTTCCCGGTGACCTAGTGATAGGGCTCGAGGTAGAGGAGGCGACGCGATGCGTGACGTCTAGGCAGACGTGCCCTCGGCCTCGGGTGCAACTTGCATTCAAAGACTCGAGGGTTCACGGGATTCTGCAATTCACACCAAGTAGCGCATTTTGCAACGTTCTTCATGAATGCGAGAGCTGAGATATCTGTTGTCGAGAGTAATTTTCAATTCGTAAGGGACCGAGGCTTAACTCGGTACACCGCGGACGGAGCAGGGATAGGCTGGCCCTTAGCTTTCGTTTTCCTTGGCGCATTCCATGCTGGGGTTCATTGTTTGAAGGGCGTTTGCCCCGACTCAGGAGTGACACGCGGGCTGGAGACGAGCCGCCTCCCCCGTGTCAGCCCTGCATTGTTTAAACCGGTTCGCAGGTAGTTCTACTTTCGTAGGGTTCAACAATGATCCTTCCGCAGGTTCACCTACAGAAACCTTGTTACGACTTCTCCTTCCTCTAAATGATAAGATTCAGTGTACTTCTCGCGACGTCGTGGGCAGCGAACCGCCCACGTCGCCGCAATCTGAACACTTCACTAGATCATTCAATCGGTAGGAGCGACGGGCGGTGTGTACAAAGGGCAGCGACGTAGTCAACGTGAGCTAATGACTCGTGCTTACTAAGAATTCCTCGTTCAAGACCAACAATTGCAATGATCTATCCCTATCACGATAAAATTTCAAAGATTACCCAGGCCTGTCGGCCAAGGCTATTGACTCGTTGAATACATCAGTGTAGCGCGCGTGCAGCCCAGAACATCTAAGGGCATCACAGACTTGTTATTGACTCAAACTTTTGTGGCCTAAAAGGCCATAGTCCCTCTAAGAACGGCCATGCACCACCACCCATAGAATCAAGAAAGAGCTCTCAGTCTGTCAATCCTTACTATGTCTGGACCTGGTAAGTTTCCCCGTGTTGAGTCAAATTAAGCCACAGGCTCCACTCCTGGTGGTGCCCTTCCGTCAATTCCTTTAAGTTTCAGCCTTGCGACCATACTCCCCCCGGAACCCAAAAACTTTGATTTCTCATAAAGTGCCGGCGGAGTCCTAAAAGCAACATCCACCGATCCCTGGTCAGCATCGTTTATGGTTGAGACAAGGACGGTATCTGATCGTCTTCGAGCCCCCAACTTTCATTCTTGATTAATGAAAGCATCCTTGGCAAACGCTTTTGCAGTTGTTCATCTTTCATAAATTCAAGAATTTCACCTCTGACTATAAAATACGAATGCCCCCGACTGTCCTTGTTAATCATTACTCCGATCCCGAAGGCCAACCCAATAGGATTGAAATCCTATAATGTTATCCCATGTTAATGTATACAGAGCGTAGGCTTGCTTTGAGCACTCCAATTTCTTCAAAGTAATAGCACCGGAGGTACGACTCGGCCAGTTAAGGCCAGGAGTGCATAGCCAGCAGAAGGGACGAGACGACCGGTGCACACCTGAGGCAGACCGGCCGACCCATCCCAAAGTCCAACTACGAGCTTTTTCACTGCAACAACTTAAATATACGCTATTGGAGCTGGAATTACTGCGGCTACTGGCACCAGACATGCCCTCCAATGGATCCTTGTTAAGGGATTTAGATTGTAGTCATTCCAATTACTAGACTCTTTGAGCCCGGTATTGTTATTTATTGTCACTACCTCCCCTTGTCAGGATAGGGTAATTTGCGCGCCTGCTGCCTTCCTTGGATGTGGTAGCCGTTTCTCATGCTCGCTCTCCAGAATCGAACCCTGATTCTTTGTCACCCGTTACCACCATGGTAGGCCATTATCCTACCATTGAAAGTTGATAGGGCAGAAATTTGAATGATGCGTCGCCGGCACGAGGGTCGTGCGATCCGTCGAGTTATCATGAATCATCGCTGCAATGGGCATAGCCCACGTCGACCTCTTATCTAATAAATGCATCCCTTCCAGAAGTCGACGTATTAGCTCTGGAATTACTATAGTTATCCGAGTAGTAGATACCGTCAAACAAACTATAACTGATTTAATGAACCATTCGCAGTTTCACTATCTTAATTAGTTCATACTTACACATGCATGGCTTAATATTTGAGACAGGCATATGACTACTGGAATGATCAACCAAGTAGCATTCCTCACCGACGCGGGCATCGCACGAGGCACGTCATCCCCTAAGGGTCGACGGTTGGAGATGAGCATGTGACTGTCGTACGCGGTTAGCAACGAACGCTTGTTTCGGGCAGAGAAAGGCCAAGGACCCATACCGTCGTGGTGTGCCGCATCCGAGAGATCGAGCGATGCATCATGGGCCACGTTTGCCGTACTCGTAGGAGTGAGCAACGTGGAACACGGGACGTGCTTAAGGGTTCCCTCCATATCGTCCACGGAGGCAGACGCAAGGCGAAAGATGAATGATGTGACTTTATACTACCGTCTTTGTAGGTACGCAACATAGGAAACCAACCGGCCGATCGAGGCAACGTAAGCACTCGGCCAGCAAATGAAGAGGCAAGCAGGGGCAGACGTTGCTACTCAAATAGGGATCCAACCGACCCTTACAAGCTGACCACCACTCACGTGCTGTCACGTTCACTATGCCCAGACCACTCAGCCGATAACCGCCCCACCGTCTAGGCAAAGGAAGCCCTTCAGGCAAACGGAACCGACGACATAGCCTGAGCACGCACCGCTAGGCACGAAGAATTTTTGATGGGCAAGGGACAGGAACGGCACGAGGTGCATGACTAGGCTGCACGTCGCAAGCTTAGGAGCCTACTTCATGGTGCCCGACCAAGCACCGAGTGCACGCACTTGAGGTACCAATCGAAAGCGGACTTCCTACCCACGCGGTGCTTCGATCGCCATGACACTAGACCACGTCCATGGCATTACGACCTAGCGAGGAAAATAGCGTCGTGTGCTAGGCGTTTCACGCATCGCGTAGACCCATAGGAACACACCGTCAGACGACTTTGAGGTAGTACGGTGCTTGGATCGCCACGACATTGAAGCTCTAGCCATTGTCTCATCGCAACCCTCAAGTCGTCACTTAACAAAAGCCAAGGCCGTGTGCTAGGCGATTCGTGCATCGCGTATACCCCTACCGTCCCCCTATATGCACCCGTATGCATGGAACGGGACAATCAAACTACCTTCTTGCCCACGCAGTGATTGGATCGCCACGACACTAGATAACTCGAGGACCATGTCATCATGTGCTAGGCGATTCGCGCACCGCACAGGCCTGTCAGAATAAACCGGGGGACCGCTTCAAGACTGCATGGTGCTTGGATCACCACGACATTGAAGCATCAGCAATCGTCTCATCGCAACGCTTGCGTCGTTGCTTAACGAAAGCCAATTCAACGTGTGCTAGGGGATTCACGCATCACGCATGCCCCCTACCGTCCTCCTGTATGCACCAATATGCACGGAATGGGACAAGAAAACTACCTTCCTGCCCACGCGGTGCTTGGATCACCACGACACTAGGCCACGCCCATTGCATTACAACTCAGCGAGGACTATGGCGTCGTGTGCTAGGCGATTCGCGCATCGCACAGGCATATCAAAACCCACCGGGCGATAGCTTCAAGGCTGCATGGTGCTTGGATCGCCACGACATTGAAGCATCAACAATTGTCTCATCACAATGCTTGTGTCGTTGCTTAATGAAAGCCAATGCCACGTGTGCTAGGTGATTCGCGCATCACGCTTGCCCCCACTATCCACTAAGAGCCACCCAAGCCCATGCGGTGCTTGGATGACCACGACACTAGACCATGGCTGCGCATATCCACTCAGCAACGGCTATGGCTTCGTGTGCTAGGCGACTCGTGCATCGCTGGCCAAATGACACGTTGGGGGACGGGAATATCCCCCAACGTGTACCTAGCCGGCGGCACGGGGATGGCTAGTTTTGTGCTTGGGCAACCACTGGCCACCTCATTAGCCATCCCAATGACGTCGACGGTGTTGCGCCACCAAGATGGATAATAAGGGGCTAGGGAAGCCACCACATTCCTTATTAGCCATCCTGGTACCACGCCGAGGGACATGCCGGGGGACGTGGGGCGGGGGTGGCACAGCCCCAATGCACGGGTATGCAATGCAATACCTCTGTGTGATTCACTCGGTAGGCATTCCCGCCCACAATATAGCCCACGATACTGCCCACGATATAGGCCATAATGTTCCACGAAGTCCCCACAACGTCCCCCCGCATAGACCTCGACCAGGGGGATTGATACCACATACCCCCCTATAGTACATTTGAATACAAAAACCCAAGTGACAACAGTAGCGTACATTTTGCCAAAGATTCATAATGGGTGTTTTATACTATAAAATACCCCATATGGCATTATCTTCATACCCAACTTGCTCCTTATTGATAGCATATGGTATCCAAATGCTTCAAAATTATTTTTTTCAAAAATATATTTTTTAATATTTAAGAATTGCTAAAAATAGGGAAAAATCAGAAAAAATAGTAAAAAATAAAGAAAAATTTATATTAATTCATACATTAATTTGTTAGATGATATTCAAAAATATTTGTTCATATGATATTTGGCGTTAAAATTTGTTTTGGAAGGATTGGGAACATGATTAATCTAATTCGCCCCACAAATGTGACGAACTGTTATTCGGACAAGGGAAAGGTTAAGACCATTTCATAGATTCAGAAACCACTTGTAAAAGGACATCAATGTCCCCATTTGTGTAATAATACATTCTGCATGCCCAATATCCATGAATGCTTAACATTTTCCATCGTGCCCAACATCCCCTAGTATTGCCAAAGCTGTCCCCAAATATCCCCATCGTCCCCCAAGCGTACCCCCATAGTGCCTCAGCCGTACCCCAAGAGTGCCCCAACAGTGGCCCAATAGCGCACCTTGAGCGCCCACCGCGCGCCACTTGAGCGCACCATCGTGAAGTATGTGCGCCCCATGTGCGCAACCTTGTATGGCATGCGGTCTACATGCGCACACCATTATGCGGCATGCGCACGATGTGCACACCATCTAGTGGCATGGGTGCCCTATGCGTGCACCTTCGTGCTGCATGCGGTCCACATGCGCGCACCATCATGCGGTATGCGCGCCGGATGCGTGCACCATCGTAAAGCATTGGCGCCCCATGCGCGCACCTTTGTGCGGTATGTGCGCACCATCATGCGGCATGGGCTCCCCATGCGCGCACCTTCCTGTGGCATGCAGGCCACATGCGCGCACCATGAGAGGCATTTGCACCCTATGCGCGGACCATCGTGCGGTATGGGTGCCTCATGCGCGCATCTTCGTGCTGCATATGGGCCACATACGCGCACCCTCATGTGGGATGGGCTACCCATACGCGCACCTTCGTACGGCATGCGCGCACCATCGTGCGGCATGCGCACCCCATGCGCGCACCTTCGTGCTGCATGGGCACCCCATGCGCATACCATCGTGCGGCAAGGATGCGCCATGTGCGCACCTTAGTGCCGCATGTGGGCCATATGCATGCACTATTGTGCGGCATACACGTACGATGTGCACACTATAATG
>CM075766.1:61401568-61426568 GCA_037974665.1 Ehretia macrophylla
AGCCAAGTAAGTTCATATAAAGCAAGTTATATAACTCATTTCGGGTTCATATATCAAGTGTTGAGATCATACAAGCATGCAATGACACTTACACAAAACCGGGTGTAAGAATAGTTCACTTATCAACATGCAATCATCGGGAATCATATTTAGAGCTCTAAAGACAATTATGGGCAGCCTATTAACCACAAAATTGAACACATTTAACCATATGATCATCTCTTAGCAAGTAGTCATAAGCGATAGGGCCTCGATTTCGTGCTTACACATGCGATTAAGCAAACCATTCATCAATTAATGAATCCAAGACATGCATCAACCAAATTAAGCAACCTCAACCAACCACAACAGCCCACACAACTTCTAATTTCCAGAATCCCAAGCATTCAATACCACAAGTAAAGTTACCACATGATTCAAAGCATATTACCAAGCAAAAACCTTACTGCAATGGTCTGTTTTTCCACATTCAACTGGCCAAGAAAATAATCTCCAAATTCAGTCAACCAAAATTCAAATTGACGCTTAATAAGCGGTTTAAATCTAGAAACAAACCTCGCTGCATTTGGAGTTCGGATTTAGGAGTTATTGCCAAAACCGTGAGACTACACAAAACTGTCCAGATTCGTACACATTTCGATCTTTGCTACTTTTGAGGCCTTTAAACGCAAAATTAGCCTTAGCGTATTTCTGTCAAATATGTTCAGTACTGACCAATAGAGTGGGATAACAAATTTCATGCATGTTGGACATCGTTTTCTAGGCCAAAACTATTTCGTTCTACATGGTCAGAAAGCTTCCAAAACCTACTTCATATTTCTAAGTTTTCCAGATTTTGACACCTTTCGATATTTGGCCATTTTGGAGGTCTTACAATCAAAATTGGCCTTGGCCTATCTACAAAAACTGTTCATACTTGACAAAACTAGTGACTTACCAATGTTCATGCATTTTTATCAATGTTTACTAAGCCAAAAGTACTTCGTTCTACAAGGTCAGTAATCTGCCAGCAAAAACGTGTTTACATATCTTCAAGTTTTTAGCCATTATCAAGCCATTCATAAGTAGATAGGCTCATCTAAACACATATACATGAACTAAAAAGGTAAATACTGCCATATGAGAGCATGCATGTGAGTTTTGAGAGCTTTTAAAAGAGTTTAACCCTCACCTTAGCAAATTGATAGATGAAGATGCACAAATGCTCTTGAAAATGTACAAAAGGCCCTCTTTCCTTGCTTGGCTTTCCTTAAATCCTAGCTTAGTTAGCATGTGAAGAAGGTGTGCATGTGTGTGAAACCAAAAGAAATGGAAGAAAACTATCAAAACTTACCTATGGCCGAGAAAGAGAGTTTTGTGAGCTTCATGTGAGATTTTCTTGCTTCTTGCTTGCTTGTGCTTGCTATGGCCGAGCTTGGGAGAGTCTTAGAGTGTCCTTGAGAGTTGTTAGGAGTCTTGGGAGCTCAAAGGGCAAGCATGGTCGAAAATGAGAGAGAAGGAGAGTAAGTGAGAGAGGTTTGAGATAAAATTGATGTTTGAAGCCTGTTGAGTGTATCTTGTGTGTGTGTGTTAGCTTTGAGCCTTACAAATCTGATTTTTGTGAGTCATCTAATGCACAATTGAATTGTTTTAGCATGTGTGGTGAAAGGGCCAAGAAAATGACGCATTGGGTAGGGTGTTTAAGCATTATTTTTTGCATTGTGTTTTGTGTGTGTCATAAAATGTTTAGGATATAATATTTTTTGTTCAAGATTGCTCAAAGACATTGATATGGCCGAAATTAGCATGGAAAATTCTGAATTTTCAGATTCATGTGAGTATATTATGGATTATAATGAATGTAGAATTTGAGGTGCATTGGTTTTAGGTGAGAATAAAGAATAAAAAATGTTTAGGTGTTTGTGTAGAAAGAATTGTTTATTATTAGTGGATTTTGTAGAGAATTTGAATTAGGATTAGAAGATTGTTAGTGGAATATGTAGGATTAGTACAATATTATTTTACTAGTTAGTGAATTGTGTAGGATTATTTTATTGTCTTGTGCTTTGTGTAGGAACTTTATTAATTAGCGTGCAGCCACGCACTCCTAGGTCTAAGGCACGCACTACGAGGTAAGGCATGCACTTCGAGGCAAATGCATAGATTTCAAAGTAAATGCACGTAATCCTAGGTGAATGCACGTAAACCAATGCAAGGCACGTAAACCAATGCAATGAATGTAAATCGACGTACGACTCTTAAACCTAGGTTAGGACACGCAGTGCAAGGTTAATGCACACAAATCGATGTATCGCACATAAATCGAAGTCAAGGCACACAATTCTAGGTATCGCATGTACATCAAGGTCAGGGCACATAAGTCAAGGATTAGGGCACACAATTCTAGGTCAAGGTACGAATGACGAGGCATGCACGAAAACCAAGATATGGTACGTAATCCAAGGTTGGTCATATAATTATGGGTCTAAGACACGTAAATTGAGGTAAGACGTATTATTCGGGGTCGGGCCTCACAGCACCGGACACCACGGGATATGCAGTGCTCTTCCAGCAGCTGGACCCTACCTCCGGCTAAGCCGTTTCTAGGATGGGCAGGCTGTTAAACAGAAAAGATAACTCTTCCCGAGGCCCCCGCCAACGTCTTCGGACTCCCTAACGTTGCCGTCAACCGCCACGTCCCGGTTCAAGAATTTTAACCCGATTCCCTTTCGGTGCACGCGCGGAACGCGCTGTCTGTCGAGCTTCCCCTATGAGGCCCGACCCCGAATAACATGTCTTACCTCGATTTGTGTGCCTTGGACTTAGAACTGTATGACCGACCTTGGATTACATGCCCTGTCTTGGTTTTCATGCATACCTCATCATATCTGCCTTGACATAGAATTGTGTGCCCTAATCCTCGATATACGTATGATACCTAGATAAACGTGCCATGACCTTGATTTAAGTGCGAGACCTCAATTTTGCGTGTGTCTCTTCGTTTCGTGTGTATTAACCTTGAACTACGTGCCTTAACCTAGGTTTAAGAGTCATGTCTTGAATTATGTGCATTGCATTGAATTACGTGTCTTGTTTTGATTTACGTGCAATCACCTAGGGTTGTGTGTGTTAGCATTGGAATCTAATTTTGATTTGTACTGATTATAACTAGACAGACACCCTATTGATCATTTTGCTACTTTGATTAGTAACTACTACAGGCTTATGAAGTATTAGGCAAAGAGTTAAGTAAAATGAATCTATCCAATCTTAAACAGGTACTCATTTGTAGGCTAAGGGATAACAGGCACTTGTGTAACAGACGTTAACAAATAAACGGGACATAGTTATCATGCTAGGTTTGTTAATCAAATGAGACTGTGAGATTAATAGTAGGCATATCGATTGGTGATAAATAATAATCTTAGTTGGAATCGAATTTGAGATTGAAGGTTTTGAGGCGTTTAGACAATTAGGTCAAACTAAAGAGCCAATTACAGCCGTTATGCTGCCGGGTTTTTCGAAAATCTTTTGGAGTTCTAGGCTAACGTTAAGCATTAAACCTTAATGAACAATTAAGTACGTGAAATAATATAAATGTTTAGATCACACCCTAGTCTAACCTCTATAGGTCGGGTTAGGGCGTGACATCCCCCGACCCTTAGGATCAACTAACCCATGTGCAAGTGCCATTCACATGGAACTTTTCCCCTCTTCGGCCTTCAAAGTTCTCATTTAAATATTTCCTACTACCACTAAGATCTGTACCGACGACCGCTCCGCCCGGGCTCGCGCCATGGGTTTTGCGGTCACCACTGGGCCCTCCTACTCATCGAGGCTTGGCAGTTGCCCCGACAGCCGGGCATAGGTCGCGCGCTTAAGCGCCATCCATTTTCGGGGCTAGGTGATTCGGCAGGTGAGTTGTTACACACTCCTTAGCGGATTTTGACTTCCATGACCACTGTCCTTCTATCTTAATCGACCAACACCCTTTGTGGGATCTAGGTTAGTGCGCAGTTGGGCACCGTAACCCGACTTTTGATTCATCCCGCATCACCAGTTCTGCTTGCCAAATATGGCCCACTCGGAGCTCTTGATTCCGTGGCGTGGCTCAACGAAGCAGCCGCACCGTCCTACCTATTTAAAGTTTGAGAATAGGTTGAGGGCGTCGCGCCCCTGATGCCTCTAATCATTGGCTTTACCTGATAGAACTCGCACGCGAGCTCCAGCTATCCTGAGGGAAACTTTGGAGGGAACCAGCTACTAGATGGTTCAATTAGTCTTTCGCCCCTATACCCAAGTCAGACGAACGATTTGCACGTTAGTATCGCTGCGGGCCTCCACCAGAGTTTCCTCTGGCTGCGCCCCGCTCAAGCATAGTTCACCATCTTTCGGGTCCTAACAGGTATGCTCGCACTTGAACCCTTCTTAAAAGATCAAGGTCGGTCGGCGGTGCACCCCCCGTAGGGATCCCGCCAATCAACTTCCTTGCGACTTGTGGGTTTACGCACTTGTTGACTCACACATATGTCAGACTCCTTGGTCCGTGTTTCAAGACGGGTCGAATGAGAAGCCCGCAGGCCAGCACCAGGAGCGCGTAGATGCCGAACCACGCCGAAGGCGCGTGTGCTCCGCCATGATCGAGGCGACGACATTTCGCGGGCATATCTACTGCCCGGGCTTTGGTTGCTTCCCCAATCTGCGCTGCTCTGCGCCCTGAGCTTATCGCCGGCCCCCATCTATTTCCCTCCCAATAATTTCAAGCACTCTTTGACTCTCTATTCAAAGTCCTTTTCATCTTTCCCTAGAGGTACTTGTTCGCTATCGGTCTCTCGCCCGTATTTAGCCTTGGACGGAATTTACCGCCCGCTTAGGGCAGCATTCCTAAACAACCCGACTCGTCAACAACACCTCATGGTGCGATAGGGTCCGGGCACGACGGGGCTCTCACCCTCTCTGGCGCCGCTTTCCAGGGGACTTGGGCCCGATCCGCCATTGAGGACGCTTCTCCAGACTATAATTCGGATGGCGGAGCCGGCCGATTCTCAAGCTGGGTTGTTCCCGGTTTGCTCACCATTACTAAGGGAATCCTTATAAGTTTCTTTTCCTTCGTTTATTCATATGCTTAAACTTAGCGGGTAATCCCGCCTGACCTGGGGTCGCGGTCGTAGCACACAGCACTAGAGGGTCTATCTTCAGTCTCACACGCACGACGGGATGACGCATGACAACTCACGAGTTGAATGGACTAACCACCACTTGTCGTGACGTCCGTCGCACCGGACAAGCATTTCAGCCAACCGCGCCTCGAGACACTATAGGCCATAATCGGCCCTCACGCATGGACCTGACGACCCAATGTTAGGGCTCGGGGTAGAGAGGGTGACACGATGCATGATGCCCAGGCAGACGTGCCCTCGGCCTAACGACTTCGGGCGCAACTTGCGTTCAAAGACTCGATGGTTCATGGGATTCTGCAATTCACACCAAGTATCGCATTTCGCTATGTTCTTCATCGATGCGAGAGTCGAGATATCCGTTGCCGAGAGTTGTTTTCATTTTGTAGGGGACCGAGGCGTAACCCGGTACACCGTGGATGGGGCAGGGATAGGCTGGCCCCTATTTTTCATTTTACTTGGCACATTCCGCGCCGGGGTTCGTTGTTTGAGGGGCGTTCGCCCCGACTCGGGATCAACAGGCAGGCTGGGGACGAGCTGCCTCCCCCTCATCGGTCCCGCATCATTTAAACGGGTTCGTAGGTCGTTCTGCCTTCGCAGAGTTCGACAATGATCCTTCCGCAGTTTCACCTACGGAAACCTTGTTACGACTTCTCCTTCCTCTAAATGATAAGGTTCAGTGGACTTCTCGTGAAGTCACGGGCAGCGAACCACTCACGTCGCCACGATCCGAACACTTCACTAGATCATTCAATCGGTAGGAGAGATGGGCGGTGCGTACAAAGGGCTGGGACATAGTCAACGCGAGCTGATGACTCACACTTACTAAGAATTCCTCGTTCAAGACCAATAATTGCAATGATCTATCCCCATCACAATGAAATTTCAAAGTTTACCTAGGCCTATCGGCCAAGGCTATAGACTCGTTGAACACATCAGTGTAGCGTACATGTGGCCCAGAACATCTAAGGGCATCACAAACCTATTATTGCCTCAAACTTCCGCAGCCTAAAAGGCCGTAGTCCCTCTAAGAAGCTAGCTGTGGAGGGATACCTTCGCATAGCTAGTTAACCAAACAAATCGCTCCACCAACTAAGAACGGCCATGCACCACCACCCATAGAATCAAGAAAGAGCTCTCAGTCTATCAATCCTTACTTTGTTTGGACCTGGTAAGTTTCCCCGTGTTGAGTCAAATTAAGCCGCATGCTCCACTCCTAGTGCTGCCCTTCCGTCAATTCCTTTAAGTTTCAGCCTTGCAACCATACTCCCCCCTGAACCCAAAAACTTTGATTTCTCATAAGGTGCTGGCGAAGTCCTAAAAGCAACATCGGCCGATCCCTAGTCAGCATCGTTTATGGTTGAGACTAGGACGGTATCTGATCATCTTCGAGCCCCCAACTTTCGTTCTTGATTAATGAAAACATCTTTGGCAAATGCTTTTGCAGTTGTTCATCTTTCATAAATCCAAGAATTTCACCTCTGACTATGAAATACGAATGCCCCCGACTGTCCCAGTTAATCACTACTCCGATCCCAAAGGCCAACTCAATAGGATCGAAATCCTATAATGTTATCCCATGCTAATGTATGTAGAGCGTAGGCTTGCTTTGAGCACTCTAATTTCTTCAAAGTAACAGTGCCGGAGGCAAGACCCGACCAATTAAGGCCAGGAGCGCATCGCCAACATAAGGGACGAGACAACCGGTGCATACCTGAGGCGGATCAGCCGACCCATCCTAAAGTCCAACTATGAGCTTTTTAACTGCAACAACTTAAATATATGCTATTGGAACTGGAATTACCACGGCTACTGGCACCAGACTTGCCCTCCAATGGATCCTCGTTAAGGGATTTAGATTGTACTCATTCTAATTACCAGACTCTTTGAGACCAGTATTGTTATTTATTGTCACTACCTCCCCATGTCAGTATTGGGTAATTTGCGCGCTTGCTGCCTTCCTTAGATGTGGTAGCCATTTCTCAGGCTCCCTCTCCCGAATCGAACACTAATTCTTCGTCACCTGTCACCACCGTGGTAGGCCACTATTCTACCATTGAAAGTTGATAGGGAAGAAATTTGAATGACGCGTCGCTGGCACGAGGGCTGGGTGATCCGTCGAGTTATCATTGTGAGGCCCGACCCCGAATAACGTGTGTTACCTTTATTTGCGTCCCATAGACCCCTAATTTTATGACCGACCTTGGATTACGTGTCTTGTCTTGGTTTTCGTGCATACCTCGTCATACGTGCCTTGACCTAGAATAGTGTGCCCTAATCCCTGACTCACGTGCGGTACCTAGAAATACGTGCCATGACCTCGATGTACGTACGTTACCTCGTTTCGTGTGTCCTAACCTTGAACTACGTACCTTAACCTAGGTTTAAGAGTCGTACCTCGATTTACGTGCATTACATTGAATTACGTGCCTTGTATTGGTTTACGTGCATTCACCTAGGATTGCGTGCATTAGTCTTGAAGTCTGTGTCTTACCTCGTAGTTCGTGTCTACCTCATGATTCGTGCCCTGTACTGATTTTTGTGTGTGTCTCGTAGTGCGTGCCCTAGACTTAGGAAAGCGTGCCACCACGCTAATCAATAAAGAATCCTACACAAAGCACAAGACAATAAAATAATCCTGCACAATCCACTAACTATTATTATAATCCTAATTCAAATCTCTACAAAATCCACTAACACCCAAATATTATATTTTAAACTCACTACAAGACAAAATCTCACAAACCTCTAAACATACCCTATATTATATTCTATCTAAAATCCCTAAATACCCAACATTCTCTTATACACATGTTAAAACAATTCAAAAGATGACACAAAATCAGATTTTTGCATGAATGTTTAATTCAAAATGATTCTAGACAAGTCATGACACAAAAACACTTATCAATGCATAAAAAATTGCCCAAAACCACCTCAATTTCCTCTCATTTTCGACCAAACCACTCATGGCCCATGCTAACATTTTAAATTCCACCTTGAAGGCACAAAAATTCAGATTTGGAAGCCCAAGGCTGACCACATGCTCAAAAAATTGCAAAAGCCTCATTTTTCTCTCATTTCTCTCACTTTCCTCACATTTTTCTCTCTCTCCCTCTCACTCTCTCTCTCCATTTTGGTTTTGGCTGAGTTCTCTCCACCTCTTAGCTCATCTTCATCATCCTATGGTGCATCAAGACAAACCACAAGCAAAGAAACTCACCCAAGCAAGCTAGAATGCAAGAAACACACATGCAAGCATTTTGAGTCACCATTTCCGGCCTAGGTGAGTTTTCTTGGCTTCCATTTCTTTTCTTCTTGTTCTAACCTCATGCATGTGCTAAGAGATTGATCACTAAGCTAGGAAAAATATAGAAACCAAGTTGCAATCTCGGCTAAGCAAGAAGAAGAAGAGATTTGAAGCTTCAACAAGTTTTTGTGCATCTTTGTGGTTGATTGCTAAGGTGAGGGTTAAAACCTTTTGAAAACTTTTTAAAAACTCACATGCATGCTCATAAATGTGTGTATTTGCTTCTGTAATTGAGCTATATGGTCGTTCATAAGCTCAATCAACCAAGCATGGCAAGATCTTCGCTTGAAAATGATGCTAGGTGAAGTCGAAATGGATGACAGCTCTCTGATCAGTCTGTTCGAGGTAAGTTTAGCTAAGCAAATGATGTTGAAAATGCTTGAAAATTGGTGTCGGTGACTATTTTGGACAGTTTTGAACATTTTTCCCAGAAATAGGCCGAAGCTAATTTTGACTCTAAGGTCCTCAAAATGGCAAATCATTAAAATGTGACCAAATCTGGAAATCTGGAAAAATGAATCAGGTTTTGGCAGATGCACTGACCTTGTGGAACGAACCATATTTGACTTATTAAATGTTGTCAAAAATGAGTAAAATTTGGTGTGCTGCTATATTTTTCATTTCTGGACAATTTTGTCAGAAATGGACCAAAGCTAAAACTGATTCTAAGGACCTCAAAAACGTCAATTTCTGAAAAGTGTACAAATCTGGACAGTTTTGTGCTACCTCACTGTCTTGGCTATAACTAATGATTCTGAACTCCAATTGATGCAAGGTTTGTTTCTGATTTTATTTAACTTCTTAAGATTTAATTTTACATCTTATTTACTGAATTTGGAGATTGTTTGATTATCCTATTGATTGTGAGAAAACAGCCTATTGCAGTAAAGGTTTTATTTAGCCATATGCTTGGAAAATTGTTGTAACCTCTCTTGTGGTACTAATTGTGTGGAAATGTGATGTTGGGATGTTGTGTGGACTGTTTTGAACGTTTGAGGATGTTGAATTAAATGAAGTATGGTTTGAGATTGACATTGAGTTGGGTTGAGGCTCAAATTGCACGAATATACTTGAAATGGAAGCCCTAACGACTAGGTAGTCTTAATAAGTGTTGATTATTTGGATATTGTGTTGGAATCATAGGCTTAGTGGGCTGCCCGTAAATGTTTTATAACTTCAAAAGTGATCTTGACCATTGCATGTTGACAATTAAGCTTTTCTTGCATCCGAACCCATGTTGATATCATTGCATGTTGAATAATCTTATCACTTGATTGCGTGGACTTTTTAATGAGTTATATGGCCTGTTTTACATGTGTTACATGGCTGCCCGTTTAATTTCCATATAACTCTATATGCCTTTCAAGTGAAATTTCCTGTCTTATCGTGTCCTGCTTGTTTATCTGTCAATGTGCAATCCTATGACTGTCCAGAGGAAACCTACTTTGTTGTCTTCCTTCTGTGATATATATTACCTGACATGAATGTGCATTGCATACAAGGTTGCAACCTTTCCTGTTGGAATGGTAACGATCACGTACGCCGGGCGGCATCGGGCTTGCCTGTGTTACCGTGACCACCATGGTCCCATTCCCTCTCTCGCTTGGGGGCTAGACTTCCTCGGAGAGTTGGGTCGTAGGATCTTGGGATACATCCGGAGTACACCCACCTGGTGTGTTTTGGGGAATGATTTGAAGTCGGCCGCAACTTCTGATTTTGAAACTGATCTGAGAGCAAAAGCTCGCCGTATCCTTTTTATTATGTGTATAAGTACTCCTGCTTGGATCCTAGAGAACCTCGGGGAGGAAAGACTTGTATTCCTGTTCTGTACTTGTATTTCTGTACTTGTATTTCTGTTGTATTCATGTTTGAGAAAGGGGTTTTCATAAGTTTAATCGGAAAATGAGTTTCAAAACTTATTTCTCGTTCCCCCTCACTGAGTTCATAAGGACTCAGTCTCTTTTATCATCTCAGGTGAAGAAGAACAGGTACAGGAACCCGAGGATAATGTACCTAATGATGAAACCCTGGAGTGATTGCCTGTTATTGTTGTTTTGCTTGAACGTGACTACTTGTGTACCTTGTGCTGCTTGAAGACTATTTATCTTATGTTGTTGTTGTCGTTAATGTAAAAGACCCCTGTTGTAATTTGGGGTCTAATTTTGGTTTGTACTTATTTTAAGTAGACTGATACTAGACATGACATTACTATGATCGTTTTGCTTTTACTACCGCTAGTATCTATCACAGGTTATGATGCTTAGTTAAGGAATAGGTTAATGAACTTATCCAATCTCAGCAGGTACTCACTAATAAGCTAAGATCAACAGGTATATTTTGAAACGAGGATAAATGGACAAACGAGACATAGTATCATGTTAGGTTATAAATCAAACGGGACGTCGAATTAACCAATAGGCAATTCAATTGATAGAATAATAGTAATCTTAGCTGGAATTGAATTTGAGATGGTAAATTTTGAGGCTGTTAAAAAATTTAGGTCAAAACAAAGAGCCCAATTACAGCCGTTATGCTGCCGAATTTCTGGAAAATTTTGGAGTCTAGAATAAAACGTTAAGTGTTAAACCTCCTAGAATGATTAAGAATGTGAAAGGACTTGAATGTTTAGATCACACCCTAGTCTAACCTTTATAGGCCGGGTTGGGGCGTGACACCTTATATTAAAATGGTATCAGAGCTTAGTTTAGTAACTAGGCGTTAGTCGGGTTCAACTCTCGGACCATGGGTAGAAGCCCTAAGGTAATTATAATGTCTTGTTTATATGTGTTATGTGTGCTAATGTGCTTTAATTGCTTTAAGTATTGAATATTATGTGCCTTTGTGGACCATATGTATTATGTGTCATGCACACCGACACGTTAGTGACCTCAATAATGCATGCATGCTTTTATACTCCTTCCTTGATACATGTGCATATTATATGACCATGAATGACTGTTTATACATATAGATAGTTAGGATTAGGACTTTCAGGGAAGTGAATTTGTGCAGGACGAACGAAAAGGCTCGGTTAAAGATTTCTCGCATCTTCACAAGTACTCGATAGATAGTATGTATTATTGGATATGCATATGTATAAAATGCGTAGCACATGTATAATTGTTGATGTAAAATTATCCCCTTATATTTGGAATACATATGCCTGTGATTAAGTTATCAATTTTATAGCTATAGAGTTCTTGATTCTGTTAAATCGTTCTCCTAATTGTGGTTCAAGAATAAATGTTAAGGACATACAACTTTCCTTAGATATAAGAATATACTATTGGACATGTGGAGTAGTATATATATGTTCATATGCTTATAATGGATGTTTGACTTATGAGTTGCTTTTGAATCAAATTCTTATATCTTGAAATGGTATAATAGACTATTTATATGATCGAATCCTTACTTGATTGGAATTAAGCATCGTTGAACCTAATGAGGTGTATATTAACGAGTTTCAAGTTCACTCAATGATAAGATTGTGACCTAGAAATTAAGAGATGAACTCGTGGAAATTGACGATAGGGGTTAGATTATTAAGGCATGAATAGTGCGTTTAAGTAACTTAACAATGGATAACCTCAAGACATGTAGGCAACTCTGGAAACTAAGTTTAACAAGGCTGATGAATCTTTGGTATAACAAGATACAGAGATGTTGAAATCGAGGAATTCACGTAGCTAGAACTTGTGTTCGGAAGACTACACCTAAATGTTAGGTCGAATAGAAGTTTAAGGTATTGAATTATGCATTAGATGACTAACGTTGCTAAGGCCCTAAGTTGGATATTTGCGATATTAAGAAACACGGTATTAGTTTGGTGTACCTCGAACTTATCTGTAAATATGCAAGTAAGTCAATCTATGCACTCGTTGTTTGGATACCCTAGAGGATGTTAGATAGCATATATCCCTAAGTAAGACCGATAGGCCCGGTATATTAACCATGGAAATGATATTAAGCATCTGGTTGCAAAGTGGAGTTGTTAAGGTATGATTTGAAATCCTAAATAGCTAATAATGAGTATGCATGATGATTCATGGTGAACCCTAGGACCTAAGGTTGATGAGTCTTGATGCTCTTAGCTAGTTGAACATATAAATGAGAAGAATAAGATTTCATAGAGTTAAGATAGGGATGAATTAGAGTCATAATGACCCAAGAGACTATTGTTAGACCACCGTATCTATGTGCACCGTTTCATATCTAGAGACTAGCAATCGGTGGACTTTGAATCGTGGTTGTTGAATAGAGGGTGAATCTTGTAGTGATAGTTAAATAAGTGGTTAATTACTTTTGAAGTTCTATTAGGTTATGTTGAAGGATGCCTCGTGGTCATAATTATTATGTTGATACAACGTTGAAGTTATCTCGTGTAAGTATTTTATGAGCTCGGTCATTACGGTACCCATTTATAGTCCTAGGATTGTTGTTGTACGGCCGGTAACCTAGTAGAGAATTGATATCACTTACATAGCTATGAACCCAGCTTAGTAACATTAATGTTGGAGATATATTGGCGGGCATTAAGTGTTCGAAGGAATGACTAGGTCGCTAAGTGAGTAGGATCATTGTCTTCTTAAGTATGACGTAACCTTGGATTGAGGTGAGTGGAATTTATTTGAGGTTGAAACTATTCGTCTTAGGAGTCTTGGTTAAGATTGAAAGAAATTCTGAAGCCTCGAGACGTGAAAATAGAGACTTGAATAAGGAATAAATTGTGGATCACAAGCTGATGAAGCTTACTTAAAAAGTTGAACTAGTGTTATATGATTAGTTTACCTATGCAATTTCGATGGCAATCTGTTGCTGATACTTGATAAACCTTAGAATTCGAGTTTAATGAATCTCAACGGTCTTTCTTCTTGATTACGAGCTTGAAGGTTAACGAAGCTAGGGAAGAATGTTAATGAATAGGAGCCTATAACCGGGAGACTAGTCATTAGAAGATTTGCTAATCTAATGTACCTACGAGATAAGGATTATGATACTACCGATAGATGACAATTTGAGATGGATTAGTTGCTTGGTGAGTTCTTCCTGAAAATAGAGTCGTATCGTGGAGATGATCCGTAACTTGTGTATGGCCTATGTGATAACAGTTCTGAAGCTAGTAGATAGGATATGTAAATCGGATATAGACCTATCATCTTGAAATTAGCATATGTCACCCTAGGATCGTGGAATTATTGTGATATTCCTTTTGAGGTATGAATACGATATTGACACAACATGAGTCATGATTTAGGAGTTACAGTTCTACTGTTAGAATACCGATGCAACTTTGATGACTATGTTTGAAGACTCTAACCTTAGTTAATGAACTTGACCTTAAGATCAAATGGAGAATAGAGTCGTTCAAAGAAAAGAACTATAAATGTAGAGGTCACACCGAACTAAATGATTGGAGAAACATAGGAAGTGAATTGGTTACGGTAAGAGATCACCAAACATGGGACGAACCGGAGTAGGAAGAATAACAATGGTCAGAATCCGTCTAAATGAGCTCAATAGGCAAGAATGAATTTCGGGACGAAATTCTTTTAAGGAGGGGAGGATGTGAGGCCCGACCCCGAATAACGTGTGTTACCTTGATTTGCGTGCCATAGACCCCTAATTATATGACCGACCTTGGATTACGTGTCCTGTCTTGGTTTTCGTGTATACCTCGTCATACGTGCCTTGACCTAGAATAGTGTGCCCTATTCCCCGACTCACGTGCGGTACCTAGAAATACATGCCATGACCTCGATGTACATGCATTACCTCATTTCGTGTGCCCTAACCTTGAACTGCGTACCTTAACCTAGGTTTAAGAGTCGTACCTCGATTTGCGTGCATTACATTGAATTACGTGCCTTGTATTGGTTTACGTGCATTCACCTAGGATTGCGTGCATTAGTCTTGAAGTTTGTGTCTTACCTCGTAGTTCGTGTCTACCTCGTGATTCGTGCCCTGTATTGATTTCTGTGTGTGTCTCGTAGTGCGTGTCCTAGACTTAGGAAAGCGTGCCACCACGCTAATCAATAAAGAATCCTACACAAAGCACAAGACAATAAAATAATCCTACACAATCCACTAACCATTATTATAATCCTATTTCAAATCTCTACAAAATCCACTAACACCTAAATATTATATTTTAAACTCACTACAAGACAAAATCTCACAAACCTCTAAACATACCCTATATTCTATTCTACCTAAAATCCCTAAATACCCAACATTCTCTTACACACATGTTAAAACAATTCAAAAGATGACACAAAATCAGATTTTTGCATGCATGTTTAATTCAAAATGATTCTAGACAAGTCATGACACAAAAACACTTATCAATGCATAAAAAATTGCCCAAAACCACCTCAATTTCCTCTCATTTTCGACCAAACCACTCATGGCCCATGCTAACATTTCAAATTCCACCTTGAAGACACAAAAATTCAGATTTGGAAGCCCAAGGCTGACCACATGCTCAAAAAATTGCAAAAGCCTCATTTTTCTCTCATTTCTCTCACTTTCCTCACATTTTCTCTCTCTCCCTCTCACTCTCTCTCTCCATTTCGGTTTTGGCTGAGTTCTCTCCACCTCTTAGCTCATCTTCATCATCCTATGGTGCATCAAGACAAACCACAAGCAAAGAAACTCACCCAAGCAAGCTAGGATGCAAGAAACACACATGCAAGCATTTTGAGTCACCATTTTCGGCCTAGGTGAGTTTTCTTGGCTTACATTTCTTTTCTTCTTGTTCTAACCTCATGCATGTGCTAAGAGATTGATCACTAAGCTAGGAAAAATAGAGAAACCAAGTTGGAATCTCGGCTAAGCAAGAAGAAGAAGAGATTTGAAGCTTCAACAAGTTTTTGTGCATCTTTGTGGTTGATTGCTAAGGTGAGGGTTAAAACCTTTTGAAAACTCTTTAAAAAATCACATGCATGCTCATAAATGTGTGTATTTGCTTCTGTACTTGAGCTATATGGTCGTTCATAAGCTCAATCAACCATGCATGGCAAGATCTTGGCTTGAAAATGATGCTAGGTGAAGTCGAAATGGATGACAGCTCTCTGATCAGTCTGTTCGAGGTAAGTTTAGCTAAGCAAATGATGTTGAAAATGCTTGAAAATTCATAGGTAACTATTTTGGACAGTTTTGAACATTTTTCCCAGAAATAGGCCGAAGCTAATTTTGATTCTAAGGTCCTCAAAATGGCAAATCATTAAAATGTGACCAAATCTGGAAATCTGGAAAAATGAATCAGGTTTTGGCAGATGCACTGACCTTGTGGAACGAACCATATGTGACTTAGTAAATGTTGTCCAAAATGAGTGAAATTTGGTGTGCTGCTAAATTTTTCATTTCTGGACAATTTTTTCAGAAATGGACCAAAGCTAAAACTGAATCTAAGGACCTCAAAAACGTCAATTTCTGAAAAGTGTACAAATCTGGACAGTTTTGTGCTACCTCACTGTCTTGGCTATATAACTAATGATTCTGAACTCCAATTGATGCAAGGTTTGTTTCTGATTTTGTTTCACTTCTTAAGCTTTAATTTGACATCTTATTTACTGAATTTGGAGATTGTTTGATTATCCTATTGATTGTGAGAAAACAGCCTATTGCAGTAAAGGTTTTATTTAGCCATATGCTTGGAAAATTGTTGTAACCTCTCTTGTGGTACTAATTGTGTGGAAATGTGGTGTTGGGATGTTGTGTGGACTGTTTTGAACGTTTGAGGATGTTGAATTAAATGAAGTATGGTTTGAGATTGACATTGAGTTGGGGTGAGGCTCAAATTGCACGAATATACTTGAAATGGAAGCCCTAACGACTAGGTAGTCTTAATAAGTGTTGATTATTGGGATATTGTGTTGGAATCATAGGCTTAGTGGGCTGCCCGTAAATGTTTTATAACTTCAAAAGTGATCTTGACCATTGCATGTTGACAATTAAGCTTTTCTTGCATCCGAACCCATGTTGATATCATTGCATGTTGAATAATCTTATCACTTGATTGCGTGGACTTTTTAATGAGTTATATGGCCTGTTTTACATGTGTTACATGGCTGCCCGTTTAATTTCCATATAACTCTATATGCCTTTCAAGTGAAATTTCCTGTCTTATCGTGTCCTGTTTGTTTATCTGTCAATGTGCAATCCTATGACTGTCTGGAGGCAACCTACTTTGTTGTCTTCCTTCTGTAATATATATTACCTGTCATGAATGTGCATTGCATACAAGGTTGCAACCTTTCCTGTCGGCATGGTAGCGATCACGTACGACGGGCGGCATCGGGCTTGCCGGTGTTACCGTGACCACCATGGTCCCATTCCCTCTCTCTCTTGGGGGCTAGACTTCATCGGAGAGTTGGGTCGTAGGATCTTGGGGTACATCCGGAGTACACCCACCTGATGTGTTTTGGGGAATGATTTGAAGTCGACCGCAACTTCTGATTCTGAAACTGATCTGAGAGCAAAAGCTCGCCGTATCCTTTTTATTATGTGTATAAGTACTCCTGCTTGGATCCTAGAGAACCTCGGGGAGGAAAGACCGGTATTCCTGTTCTGTACTTGTATTTCTGTACTTGTATTTCTGTTGTATTCATGTTTGAGAAAGGGGTTTTCATAAGTTTAACCGGAAAATGAGTTTCAAAACTTATTTCTCGTTCCCCCTCGCTGAGTTCATAAGGACTCACCCTCTTTTATCATCTCAGGTGAAGAAGAACAGGTACAGGAACCCGAGGATAATATACCTAATGATGAACCCCTGGAGTGATTGCCTGTTATTGTTGTTTTGCTTGAACGTGACTACTTGTGTACCTTGTGCTGCTTGAAGACTATTTATCTTATGTTGTTGTTGTCGTTAATGTAAAAGACCCCCGTTGTAATTTGGGGTCTAATTTTGGTTTGTACTTATTTTAAGTAGACTGATACTAGACAGGACATTACTATGATCGTTTTGCTTTTACTACCGCTAGTATCTATCACAGGTTATGATGCTTAGTTAAGGAATAGGTTAATGAACTTATCCAATCTCAGCAGGTACTCACTAATAAGCTAAGATCAACAGGTATATTTTGAAATGAGGATAAATGGACAAACGAGACATAGTATCATGTTAGGTTATAAATCAAACGGGACGTCGAATTAACCAATAGGCAATTCAATTGATGGATTAATAGTAATCTTAGCTGGATTGAATTTGAGATGGTAAATTTTGAGGCTGTTAGAAAATTTAGGTCAAAACAAAGAGCCCAATTACAGCCGTTATGCTGCCGGATTTCTGGAAAATTTTGGAGTCTAGAATAAAACGTTAAGTGTTAAACCTCCTAGAATGATTAAGAATGTGAAAGGACTTGAATGTTTAGATCACACCCTAGTCTAACCTTTATAGGCCGGGTTGGGGCGTGACAATCATGAATCATCGCAGCAACGGGCAGAGCTCGCATCGATCTCTTATCTAATAAATGCATCCCTTCTAGAAGTCGGGGTTTGTTGCACGCATTAGCTCTAGAATTACTTCGGTTATTCGAGTAGTAGATACCATCAAACAAACGATAACTAATTTAATGAGCCATTCACAGCTTCACAGTCTGAATTAGTTCATACTTACACATGCATGGCTTAATCTTTGAGGCAAGCATATAACTACTGGCAGGATCAACCAGGTAGCATTCTTCACCGACGTCAGCATTGCACGAGGCACGTCGTCCCCTAAGGGTTGACGGCTCAAGATGAGCGCGCAACTGTCGTACGCAGTTAGCGACGAACACTGGTTTCGGGCAAAGAAAGGCCAAGGACCCCATACCGTCGTGGTGTGCCGCATCTGAGAGATTGAGTGACGCACCGTGGGCCACGTCTACCGCACTCGTAAGGGTGAGCAGCGTGGAACACGGGACGTGCTTAGGGGTTCCCGCCACGTCATCCATGGAGGCAAACGCAAGGCGAAAGATGGACGATGTGACTTTATACTGTCTTCTTTGTAGGTACGAAACACATAAAACTGATCGGCCGACCGAGGCAACGTAAGCACTCGGCCCGTAAATGAAGAGGCAAGCGGGGGCGGACATCACTGCTCAAGAAGGGATCCAACTGACCCATGCAAGCCAACCACCACTCACGCACTATTACGTTCACTATGCCCGGACCACCAAGCTGGTAATTGCCCCACTGTCTAGGCAAAGGAAGCCCTTCAGGCAAATGGAAATGGTGAGATAGCCCGAGCACGTACCGCTAGGCACGAAGAATTTCTGAGGGACAAGGGATAGGAACGGCACGAGGTGCATGACTAGATTGCACGTCGCAAGCTTAGGAGCCTACTTCGTGGTGCCGGACCAAGCACCGAGTGAACACACTTGAGGTACCAACTGAAAGTGGACTTCCTGCGCACACGGTGCTTGGATCGCCATGACACTAGACCACGTCCGTCGCATTACGACTCAGCGAGGACCACGGTGTCGTGTGCTAAGTGATTCACGCATCGCGTAGACCCATAGGGATACACCATCGGACGGCTTTGAGGTAGCACGGTGCTTGGATTGCCACGACATTGAAGCTATAGCCATCGTCTCATTGTAACGCTCAAGTCGTCACTAAACGAAAGCCAACGCCATGTGCTAGGCGATTCGCGCATCGCGCATGCACCTACCGTCCCCCAGTATGTACCCGTATGTAGGGAACGGGACAATCAAACTACCATTTTGCCTATGCGGTGCTTGGACCGCCACGATACTAGACAACATCTGTCGCATTACGACTCAGCGAGGACCATGGCATCGTGTGCTAGGCGATTAGGGCATCCCACAGGCCCGTCGGAACCAACCGGGGGACAGTTTCAAGACCGCATGGTGCTTGGATCGCCACGACATTGAAACATCAGCAATTGTCTAATCGCAACGCTTGGGTCGTTGCTTAACGAAAGCCAATGCCACATGTGCTAGGCGATTCGCGCATCACGCATGCCCCCCACCATCCCCTTGTATGCACCCGTATGGACGAAACGGGACAAGCAAACTACCTTCTTGCCCACGCGGTACTTGGATTACAATGACACTAGACCACGTCCGTCGCATTACAACTCAGCGAGGACCATAGCGTTGTGTGCTAGGCGATTCGCGCATTGCACAGGTACATCAGAACCCATCGGGGGACGGCTTCAAGGCCGCATGGTGCTTAGATCACCACGACATTGAAGCATCAACAATTGTCTTATCGCAACACTCGCATCGTTGCTTAACGAAAGCCAATGCCACGTGTGCTAGGCAATTCGCGTATCACGCTTGCCCCCACCGTCCCCCAAGAGCCACCCAAGCCAACGCAGTGCTTGGATTGCCACGACATTAGACCATGGCCGCGCACATCCACTCTGCAACGGCCATGGCTTCGTGTGCTAGGCGATTCGCGCATCGTGCTGGCCTAACGACACGTCGCAGGATGAGAATGTCCCCTAACGTATACCTAGTTGGTGGCACGAGGATGGCTAGTGTTGTGCTTGGGCAACCACTCGCCCCCTCATGAGCCATCCCAATGATGTCGACGATGTTACAGTACCAAGATGGATAATGAAGGACTAGGGAAGCCACCACGTTCCTCATTAGCCATTGTGGTGCCGCACCGAGGGACATGCCGGGGGACGCAGGGCGGGGGTGGCACGGCCCCAATGCACGGGTATGCAATGCAATACTTCGGCGTGATTTACTCGGTAGGTATTCCCGCCCACAATATAGCCCACGATATAGCCCATAATGTGCCACGTGGTGCCCACAACATCTCCCCACATGGACCTCGACCAAGGGGCTTGACACCACATACCCCCCTATAGTACATTTAGATGCAAAAACCCAAGTGACAGCAATAGCGTACATTTTGTCAGAGATTCATAATGGATGTTTTACACTATAAAAGGCGCCATATGGCATGATCTTCGTATCCAACTTACTCCTTATTGATAGCATATGATATCCAAATGTTTTAAGATTATTTTTTTCAAAAAAATAATTTATAATATTTAATAATTGCAAAAAATAGGAAAAAATCAGAAAAAATAGTAAGAAATTCAGAAAATTTTATATTAATTCTTACATTAATTTGTTAAATAATATTCAAAAAAAAATTTTTAGAAAATTAATTTTTAATATTTAAAAATTATGAAAAATAGGGAAAAATCAGAAAAAATGCTAGAACATTTAGGAAAATTTATATTAATTCATAAATTAATTTGTTTACATGATATTTGGCATTAAAATTTTTTTTTGGAATGATTGGGAACTTGATTAATCTAATTCACCTCACAAATGTGACGAACTGTTATTCGGACAAGGGAAAGGGTAAGACCACTTCATAGATTCGGAAACCACTTGTAAAAGGAAATCAATGTCCACATTTGTGTCATAATACATTCAACATGCCCAATACCCACGAATGCTTAACATTGCCCGTCATGCCCAACGTCCCATAGTAGTGCCAAAGCCGTCCCCCAACATCCCCTATCATCCCCCAAGTGTACGCCTATAGTGCCCTAGCCGTGCCCTAATAGTGCCTCAGTCGTGCCCCCAACAGTGCCCCAACAATGCCCCTTAAGCGCCTCGCCCGTGCCACTTGAGCATACCATCGTGCAGTATGCGCGACCCATGTGCACAACCTCGTGTAGCAAGGGCCACATGTGCACACCATTGTGCGGCATGTGCACACGATGCGCACGATGCGCACATCATCGTGAGGCAAGGGCGCCCCATGCGCGCACCTTCGTGCTATATGCGGTCCATATACGCACACCATTGTGCGGCATGTGCGCCCAATGCGGGCACCATCATGCGGCATGGGCACCCTATGCGCGCACATTCGTGCGGCAATCGTGTACCATCATGCGGCATGGGTGCCCCATGCGCACACCTTCGTGCGGCATACGGGCAATATGCGTGCCCGATACGCACACTGTGAGGCCTGACCTCGAATTGCGTCGTTACCTCCTTTCATGTGCCCTAACCTTGAACTACGTGCCTTAACCGAGGTTTAAGAGTCATGCCTTGAATTGTGTGCATTCATTTAGGGTTACGTGCATTTACTTGAAATACGTGTATTTGTCTTGTAGTTCGTGCCTTACCTCGTAGTGCGTGTCCTAGACCTAAGAAAGCGTGCCTGCACATTAATCAATAAAGAATCTTACACAAAGCACTAGACTATAAATAATCCTACAAACTCCACTAACTAAGATTTTAATCCTAAGTCAACTCACAAAAGACGAAAGCTCACTAAACACTAAACATTCTTTATTCTCACAAAAAATCAATGCACCTCAAATACCACAAGCAACCTACAATAAAATAAAGCTTAAAATAAAACAAAATTCAGATTCTTGGTCCAAATGGCCGATCACCAAGGCCTTTTGACTAGCCTTGCATGATTTCAAAAATATCCCTAGACAAACCTATGACACAATGCATAAAAAAAAAAAACCAGGCACCCTACCCAAGCATGCATTTCTCGGCCTACACACCACACCCACTCCTCACAATTTAAAATGCACAAATGACAAAGGAATTTTCAGATTTGAAGAGCTCAAGGCTGACACACACACTCAAAGTATTCTCAAAGCATCATTTCTCTCAAAACGCTTTCAAGCTCTCTCTTTCTCTCTCATTTTCGGCCATGGCTGCATCTTGAATCTACATAGCTCAAGCTCACCTTCTAAGACTCACCTAGGCTCTCAAGGATCCCAAGAGACTTGACCATAGCAAGCAAAGCAAGAAAAATACACACAAGCTCTCAAAACTCTTCATTTTCGGCCTAAGGTAAGTTTTGCTAGTTTTCTTCCTTGTCTTTTGGTTTCACACACATGCACACCTCCAACACAAGCTAACTAAGTTAGAAATTAAGGGAACACAAGCTACCTCTCTGCCAAAGCAAGGAAGAAGACCCCTTTGTGCATTTTCAAGAGCATTTGTGTATCTTCACCCATCAATAGGCTAAGATGAGGGTTAAACTCTTTTAAAAGCTTTCAAAACTCACATGCATACTCTCATATGGCTATATTTACCTCTGTTGTTATTGTATATGTGTGTATATGAGCCTATCTTCTCATGCATGGCTTGATTTTGGCCAGAAACTTAGAGATATGCAAACTCATTTTTCTGGCAGATTACTAACTTTGTAGAACGAAGTGTTTTTGACATAGTAAAAATTTATTAAAACGAATGATAATATGTATGTTACTAGATTTTGCAGTTCTAAAAATGTTTGTCAGAAATAGGCCAAGGCTAATTCTGACTGTAAGACCCTCAAAAATGGCAAAAATCGTAATGTGTCTAAAACTGGACAGTTTTGCGTAGTCTCATGGTTTTGGCCATAACTCCTAAGTCCGAACTCCAAATGCAGCGAGGTTTGTTCCTTTATTTAAATAACTCATTAACCTTTAGATTGAAATTTGGTTCACTGAAATTTTAGACTAATTTATTGGCTAATTGAATGTGGAAATACAGACCATTGCAGTAAGGTTTTTACTTAGTGATATGCTTTGAATCATGTTGAGACCTTGCTTGAGGTATTGAATGCTTGGAATTGTGGCACTTAGATGTTGTGTGGGCTGTTGTGGTTGGTTGGGGTTGCTTAATTAGGTTGATGCATGACTTGGGATCATTAATTGATGAATGGTTTGCTCAATCGCATGTGTAAACACGAAATTGAGACCCTAGCGCTTATGACTATTTGATAAGAGATGATCCTATAGTTAAATGTGTTTGATTGTGTTGTTAATAGGCTGCCCGTAATTGTCCTTATAGCTCTAAATATGATTCCCGATGATTGCATGTTGATAAGCGAGCTATTCTTGCACCTGGTCTCCTGTAAGCGTCGCTGCATGCTTGTATAATCTTAATAGTTGATACGTGAACCCTGAAATGAGTTATATGACTTGATTTATATGTGTTACTTGGCTGCCTGTTTAATGTTCATATAACTCTATGTGTTCTACAAAGTGAAATTTCATGTCAAGCATGCCTCGTTCGTTTACTTGGCAATATGTGATCTTGAAATTGCTCGGAGGCAACCTACTTTGTTGTCCTTCTAATGTGAATTGTTAAATGGTATAAATGTACATTGTATACAAGGTTTCAACCTTTCATTGTGGCATGGTAGTGTTTCACAAACACCAGGCGGCATAGGGCTTGCTGGTGCTCCCGTGACTACCATGGTCCAATTTTCTCTCTCGCTTAGCATTCCACCCTCGGAGAGTTGGGTTGTAGGATTTCGGGGTACATCCGGAGTACACCCAATTGGGAGTGATAAGTGAATGATTAAAGCTAGCTACAACAATTGTTATCGAAAATGATATCGAGAGCAAATGCTCACCGATCGAACTTGAGAGCAAAAGCTCACCGTATCCTTGAAATGATTGGTAATTGTATCCGTTGTTCAATTTGATTCTTGTACTTGGTGTACTTTATTATTTATAATACGTGACATGTTTTCAAAAAGGGATTTTTCATAAGATTAACCGGAAAAGAGTTTCAAAACGTTATCTCTTGTTCCTCCTTACTGAGTTCATAAGGACTCACCCTCTTTTATCATCACAGGTGAAAAAGATCAGGAACAAGTACCCGAGGAGAATATGCCTATTGATGACTCCTTGGAGTGATTGCATGCCTTATGTTACTTGCTGACTGTGGCTATTTTGTGAACGATATGTTTGTTTTGAAGACTATTTCTTATGTTGTTGTTGTTGTTGTAAATGACCCCTGTTGTAATTTGGGGTCTAATTTTGGCTTGTACTGATTATGACTAGACGAACACTCTATCTTGTGGGTTGCTATCACTATTTTGATTTAGTAACTATCAATAGGTACTTGCGCGATAGGAATCGACAAGTAAACGTTATATAGTCATTGTGCTAGGCATATTAATCAAACAAGACATTCGAGATAAACTAGCAGGCATATCGGTTGATGACCAAATAGGAGTCCTTAATGGAATTCGATTAACGATTGGTATAATTGAGGTGTTTAGAAATTAGGTCAAACCAAAAGGTCCTAAATACAACCGTTATGGTATCGATTTTTTTTAAAATCTTTTGGAGTTCTAGGCTAATGTTAAGTGTTACATCTTAACAAATGATTAAGTATGTCAAATGGTGTAAATGATTAGATCACACCTTAGTCTAACCTTTAAAGGTCGGGTAGGGCCGTGACACGCACCATCATGCAGCACGGGCGCCCTATACGCATACCTTCATGCGGCATGTGGGCCACATGCGCGTACCATTGTGCGGTATGCGCACAACATCGTTGGGCATGAGAGCCCTATGCGCGCTCCTTCGTGCTGTATGCGGGTCACATAAGCACACCATCGTGCGGCATGTGCGCTCGATGCGCGCACCATCGTGCGGCATAGGCACTCTATGCGCGTAGCTTCGTGCGGCATGCGCGACCCATGAGGGTACCTTCGTGCGGCATGGGAGCCCCAAGCGCACACATTCGAGTGGCATGCACCCACCATCGTGCGGCATGGGCGCCCTATGCGTGCACCTTCATGCGGC
>CM075766.1:61434068-61454068 GCA_037974665.1 Ehretia macrophylla
CTAGACGACATCCGTCGTATTACGACTCAGTGAGGACCATGGCATCGTGTGCTAGGCGATTCATGCATCGCGTAGACCCATAGGAACACACCGTCGGATCGCTTTGAGGCAGCACGGTGCTTGGATCGCAACGATATTGAAGCTCTAGCCATCGTCTCATCGCAACGCTCAAGTCGTCACTTAACGAAAGCCAAGGCCGTGTGCTAGGCGATTCGCGTATCGAGCATGCTCCGACCGTCCCCCTGTATGCACCCGTATGCATGAAACAGGACTATCAAACTACCTTCCTACGCACGCGATGCTTGGATCGCCATGACACTAGACCACGTCCGTCACATTACAACTCAGCAAGGACCATGGCATCGTGTGCTAGGCGATTCGCTCATCGCAGAGGCCAATCAGAAACAACCGGGGGATGGCTTCAAGACCTCATGGTGCTTGGATCGCCACGACATTGAAGCATCAGTAATCATCTCATCGCAACGCTCACGTCGTTACCTAACGAAAGCCAATGGCACGTGTGCTAGGCGATTCACCCATAACGCATGCCCTCCACCGTCCCCTGTATACCCCCGTATGCACGGAACGGGACAAGCAAACTACCTTCCTGCCCACGCGGTGCTTGGATCACCACGACACTAGACTACGTCCATCGTATTATGACTCAGTGAGGACCATGGCGTGGTGTGCTAGGCGATTACCGCATTGCACAAGCATATCAGAACCCACCGGTGGACGGTTTCAAGGCCGTATGGTGCTTGGTTCGCCACGACATTGAAGCATCAATAATCGTCTCATCGCAAGGCTCGCGTCGTTGTTTAACGAAAGCCAATGCCACTTGTGCTAGGTAATTCGCGCATCACGCTTGCCCCCATTGTCCCCCAAGAGCCACCCAAGCCCACGCGGTGCTTGGATCGCCATGACACTAGACCATGGCCGCGCGCATCTACTCGGCAATGGCCATGGCTTCATGTGCTAGGCAATTCGCGCATCACGCAAGCCCAACGACACGTCAGGGGACGGGAATGTCCCCCAATGTATACCTAGCCTGTGGCACGGGGATGGCTAGTTTTGTGCTTGGGCAACCACTCACCCCCTCATTAGCGATCCCAATGACGTCGACGGTGTTGTGGCACCAAGATGGATAATGAGGGGCTAGGGAAACCACCACGTTCCTCATTAGCCATCCAGGTGCCGCGTCGAGGGACATGCCGGGGGACGCAGGGCGGCGGTGGCACGGCTCCAACGTACGGCTATGCAATGCAATACCTCAGCGTGATTCACTCGGTAGGCATTCCTACCCACAATATAGCCCACGATATAGCCCATAATGTGCCACGAAGTGCCCACAACGTCTCCCTGCATAGACCTCGACCAAGGGGCTTGACACTATATACCCTCCTATAGTACATTTAGATGCAAAAACCTAAGTGACAGCAGTAGCGTACAATTTGACAGAGATTCATTATGGGTGTTTTATACTATAAAAGGCCCTATATGGCATGATCTTCGTACCCAACTTTCTTCTTATTGATAGCATATGATATCCAAATGCTTCAAGACTATTTTTTTGAAAAAATATTTTTTAATATTTAATAATTACGAAAAATAGGGAAAAATAAGAAAAAATAGTAGAAAATTCAGAAAGATTTATATTAATTCATACATTAATTTGGTAAATGATATTCAAAAATATATATTTTTGAAAAAATAATTTTTAATATTTAAAAATTACAAAAAAAGGGAAAATAAAAAAAGATACTAGAAAATTTAGGAAAATTTATATTAATTCATAAATTAATTTTTTTACATGATATTTGGCGTTAAATTTTTTTTTTGGAAGGATTGGGAACCTGATTAATCTAATTCGCCTCACAAATGTGACGAACTGTTATTCGGAGAAGGGAATGGTTAAGAGCACATCATAGATTCGGAAACCACTTGTAAAATAACAGCAATGTCAACATTTGTGTCATAATACATTATGCATGCCCAATACCCACAAATGCTTAACATTGCCCGTTGTGCCGAACGTCCACTAGTAGTGCCAAAGCCGTCCCCCAGCATCCCC
Source organism: Ehretia macrophylla (assembly GCA_037974665.1). Classification (NCBI taxonomy): domain Eukaryota; kingdom Viridiplantae; phylum Streptophyta; class Magnoliopsida; order Boraginales; family Ehretiaceae; genus Ehretia; species Ehretia macrophylla. The sequence goes on from CM075766.1 coordinate 61,436,140, forward strand.
CATTGTCCCCCAAGCGTACCCCCATAGTGCCCCAATAGTGCCCCAACCGTGCCCCAACAGTGCCCCAATAGTGCCCCTTAAGCGCCCCACGCGTCCACTTGAGCGCACCATGTGCACAACCATGTGCGGCACGGGAGCCCCATGCGCGTACCTTCATGCCACATGCAGGCCACATGCGCGCACGCTGCGCACACCATCGTACGACATGGGTGTCGTATGCCCACACCTTCGTGCCACATGCGGTCCACATGCGTGCACCATCGTGGGCCATGCATGCCCGATGCTGTGAGGCCCGACCCCGAATAATGTGCCTTACCTCGATTTGCGTGCCACAGACCCTTAATTATATGACCGACCTTGGATTACGTGTCCTATCTTGGTTTTCGTGCATACCTCATCGTACGTGCCTTGACCTAGAATAGTGTGCCCTAATCCCCGACTCACGTGCGGTACCTAGAAATACGTGCCCTGACCTCGATATACGTGTGTTATCTCGTTTTGTGTGCCCTAACCTTGAACTGCGTACCTTAACCTAGGTTTAAGAGTCGTACCTTGATTTGTGTGCATTACATTGAATTACGTGCCTTGCATTGGTTTACGTGCATTCATATAGGGTTACGTGCGTTTACTTGAAAAACGTGCGTTCGTCTTGTAGTTCATGTCCTACCTCGAAGTGCGTGCCCTAAACTTAGGAAAGCGTGTCTTCACGCTAATTAAGAAAGCATCTTACACGAAGCACTAGACTATTAAACAATCCTACAAAATCCACTAACAATATAATAATCCAAATTCCTTTCACTAGAAGACAAAAATGCATAAAAAACAAAACATTCTTTATTATTATTATTATTATTATTTTTTTCCATTATTCTTTTTGCACTTCAAAATACAATTAGAATAATGCTTAAGATGACACAATTTCAGCCAATTCAATAGCTTTGACCGACCACTAGGAGCATTGTTTTAGCAATTGTATATTTTATTCATAATCTTAGTCAAACACTTAGCATAAGCCATTAAAATAATTGCTCAATTCCCCTCAATTTCTCACCATAACCGACCAGCCTTTGTATATTCCAAGCACATAGAATATAATAATGCTCAAAACAAACAAAATTCAGATTGTAACATTGCTTTGGCCGACCATGTGATGCAAATTAACAAGCTTGCATAGTTTAAAATATTCCTAGACAAACCTATGACAAAATGAATAAAAAAATGAATCAAAACATACCTACCATGCTCCACTTTCTCGGTCAAAACACTCCAAGCATCTTCACATTCCAATAATGCACAATGACTAAGGAATTTTCAGAAATTGTAGAGCTCTTGGCCGACACATGCAATTAAAAACATCACCAAAGCATCTTTAACTTTATCTTTGCTTGCAAACCTTCTATCAAGCTTCCATCTCCTCTCTCTCTCGACCTTAGTATTTTCATAGGCTCCCAAGTCTGAAAATTTTCTCCCCATAACACACAAGCATCTTCCAAAGCAAAGGAAAGCAAGAAAGAAGCTTCGTTGGTGCATTTTCAAGAACATTCTGCATCTACCTGGTTGTTTTGATAAGGTGAGGGTTCAAAACTTTTGGAAAACTCTTTAAAACTTCACATGCATGACCATGAATGTGTGTATTTGCTTCTGTGCTTGAGCTATGTGGTCGTTCATGAGTTTAAACAACCATGCATGGCAATAACTTGGCTTGAAAATGATACTAGACAAAGTCGAAATTTGAGACTGCTTCTGACCCGTCTGTTCGAGGCAATTTTTGGTTAAGCAAATGATGTTGAAATTGCGTGAAAATCCCTTGGTAACTAGTTTGGCCAATTTTGAACATTTTTCGCACAAATACGCAAAGTCAAATTTTGGCTCTAAGGCCCTCAAAATGGCAAAATCACGTAATATAGCTAAATCTGGAAAGTTTCGAGAAAAAGGAAGCAGTTTGGCAGATTTACTACCCGTGTGGAACGAGATGATTTTGACATAGCAAACGACATCCAAAATGCGTGAAAATTTGTCTACTGCTAGATTTTTGAGTTGTGGACATTTTTTCCAGAAATAGGCTTAGGCTAAAAATGAACCTAAGGACCTCAAAATCATGCAATATCGAAGGATAGGCAAATCTGGACAGTTTTGAGCAGTTCCACCATTTTGGCTATAACTAACGATCCAGAACTCCAATTGATGCAAGGTTTGTTTCTGATTTTAGTTAACTTCTTAAGATTTAATTTGATATATTATTCACTGAATTTGGAGTTCATTTGCCTTCCCAGTTGATTTTGAGAAAACAGCTTATTGCAGTTAGGGTTTCAATTGACTATGTGCTTGGGAAAACTTGTTGAACCTCTTTTGTGGTACTAATTGCTTGGAATGGTAGTATTGGAATATTGTGTGGACTGTATTGAATGTTGAGGATGTTGAATGAGACGATGCATGACTTTGGAATGATGATTGAGTTGATTTAGGGTTTTGATCGCACGATTTTGCATGAAAAGCGAACCCTAATGACTAGGAATTCTTGTTAAGTGTTAACCGGAGGTTATTGTGTGGAAAATGTACGTTGCGTGGGCTGCCCGTAAAATGTTTTATAGTTCCAAATGTGAGTAGGCCATTGCATGTTGACAAATAAGCTTTTCTTGCACCCAAACCCCTTTGATATCCTCGCCTGTTGCATAAACTTATCACTTGATCCCGTGAGCTTCTTAATGTGTTATATGGCCTGTTTTATATGTGTTACATGGCTGCCCGATTAATGTTCATATGACTCTATTTGCCTTCATGTGAAATTACTTGCCTTATCGTGCTTCGTTTGACTACTTGTCAACATGCGATCTTATAACTGCTCGGAGGCAACCTACTTTGTTGTCCTCCTAATGTGATATGATAAATGTTATAAATGTGCATTGCATACGAGGTTGCAACCTTTCGTGTGGCATGGTAGTGTTTCACGCACGCCGGGCGGCATCGGGCTTGCCGGTGTTACCGTGACTACCATGGTCCAATTCCCTCTCTCGCTTGGCATTTCACCCTCGGAGAGTTGGGTCGTAGGTTTCGGGGTACATCCGGAGTACACCCATTTGGGAGTGATAAGTGGATTATTGAAGTCGGCCGCACCAAATAATTCGAGATTGAAATTGAGAGTAAATGCTCACCGTATCCTTGAAATGATTGGTAATTGTATCCGTTTCTCGATTTGTTTCTTATAACTGCTTACCATATTATTTGTAATATGTGACATGTTTTAAAAAAGGGGTTTTCATAAAGTGAACCGGAAAATGAGTTTCAAAATTTATTTCTCGTTCCCCCTCGCTGAGTTCATAAGGACTCACCCTCTTTTATCATTTCAGGTGAAGAAGAACAGGTACAGGAACATGAGGATAATGTACCTAATGATGAACCCCTGGAGTGATTGCCTGTTATTGTTGTTTTGCATGAACGTGACTACTTGTGTATTTTGTGCTGCTTGAAGACTATTTATCTTATGTTGCTTGTTGTTGCTAATGTAAAAGACCCCCGTTGTAATTTGGGGTCTAATTTTGGTTTGTACTTATATTAAGTAGACTGATACTAGACATACTATGATCGTTTTTGCTTTTGTTATCACTAGTATCTATCATAGGTTATGATGCTTAGTTAAGGAATAGGCAAATGAACTTATCCAATCTCAATAGGTACTCGCTAATAAGCTATGATCACTAGGTATATTTTGAAACGAGGATAAATGGATAAACGAGACATAGTATCATGCTAGGTTATAAATCAAACGGGACGTCGAAATAACCAATAAGCAATTCAATTGATGATTAAATAGTAAAATTCTAGTCGGGAATGAACTTGAATTGAAAGTTCTGAGGCTGTTAGAAAATTTAGGTCAAAACAAAGAGCCCAATTACAGCCGTTATGCTGCCGGATTTCTGGAAAAATTTGGAGTCTAGAATAAAACGTTAAGTGTTAAACCACCTAGAATGATTAAGAATGTGAAAGGACTTGAATGCTTAGATCACACCCTAGTCTAACCTTTATAGGCCGGGTTGGGGCGTGACACCTTAGAAGAATGGTATCAGAGCTTAGTTTACTAACTAGGCGTTAGTCGGGTTCAACTCTCGGACCATGGGTAGAAGCCCTAAGGTAATTATGATGTCTTGTTTATATGTGTTAATGTGTGCTAATGTGCTTTAATTGCTTTGAGAATTGAATACTATGTGCCTTTGTGGACTATATGTATTATGTGTCATGCACACCGACACGTTAGTGCCCTCAATAATGCATGCATGCTTTTATACTCCTTTCTTGATACATGTGCATGTTATATAACCATGAATGACTGTTTATATGCATAGATAGTTAGGATTAGAACTTTCAGGGAAGTGAATTCATGCAGGAAGAACGAAAAGTCTTGATTAGGGATTTCTGGCATCTTCACAGGTACTCGATGGATAGTAGGTATTATTGGATATGCATATGTATAAAATGCGTAGCACGAGTATAATTGTTAAGGTAAAGTTTCTTCTTATTATTATTATTATTTTTTGGAATACCTATACCTGTGATTAAGTTGTCAATTTTATAGCTATGAAGTTATTGTTTCCGTTAAACCGTTCTTCTTATTGTGGTTCAAGTATAAAGTTTGAAGACACACTACTTCTTTAGATATAAGGGTATACTATTAAATATGTAGAGTAGTATATATTCTCATGTGTTGATAGTGGAAGTTGACTTGGAGGTTTCTTTGAATCCATTTCTCACATCTTAAAATTGGCTTGATAGGCTATCTAAGAAGTTGGCAAAATGCTCGTACGATCGAATCCTTACTTGATTGGAATTAAGCATTGATGAATTTGATATGGTGTATACTAGCGAGTTTCAAGTTCACTAAATGTTGAGATCATAACCTAGAAATTAAAAGATGAATTCGTGGAAGTTGACGATAGTTACTTTTAGGGGTTAGATTATTGAGACATGGATAGTGTATTTGAGTGACTTAGCAATGGATAACCTCAAGACATGTAGGCAACTCTGGAGACTAAGTTTAACCAGGTTGATGAATCTTTAGTATAACAAGATATAAGGATGTTGGAATCGAGGAATTTACGTAGCTAGAACTCGTGTTCGGAAAATTACACCTAAAATGTTAGGTCGGATAGAAGTTTAAGGAATTGAATTATGCATTAAATGACTAACGTTACTAAAGGTCCTAAGTTGGATATTTATGATATTAAGAAACACGGTATTAGTTTGGTGTCCCTCGAACTTAGCTGTAAATACGCAAGTAAGTCATTCTAAGCTCTCGTTATTTGGATATCCTAGAGGATATTAGGAAGCATATATCCCTAAGTAACACCGATGGACCTATTATATAAACCATGGAAATGATATTAAACATCTGGTTGCCAAGTGGAGTTGTTAGGGTATGATTTGAAATCCTAAATAGCTAATAGTGAGTATGCATGATGATTCATGGTGAACCCTAGGACCTAAGGTCGATGAGTCTTGATGATCTTAGCTAGTTGAACATGTAAACGAAGAAAGTAAGATAGAGATGAATCAGAGTCATGATGACCCAAGGGACTATTGGTAGACCATCGTATCTATGTGCACCATTTTACTTCAAGAAACTAGCTGTTGGAGACTTCGAATTGTGGTCATCGAATAAGAGGGGTGAATTTTGTAGTGATAGTTAAATAAGTAATTGATTACTTTTGAAGTTCTATTAGGTTATGTTGAAGAATGCCTAGTGGTCATAATTCTTATGTTGACACGGCCTTGAAGTTATTTTGTGTAACAAGCTACTTGGATTAGTATGGTAAGTGTCTTATGATCTAGATCATTTCGGTACCCATTTATAGTCCTAGGATTGTTGTTGTACGACCGGTAACCTGGTAGAGCATTGATATCACTTACATGGCGATGAACCCAGCTTAGTAACATTAATGTCGAAGATATATTGGCGGGCATTAAGTATTCGAAGGAATGACTAGGTCGCTAAATGGGTAGGACCATTGTCTTCTTAAGTATGACGTAACCTTGGATTGAGGTGAGTGGAATTTATTTGAGGTTGAAACTAATCGCCTTAGGAGTTTTGGATAAGATTAAAAGAAAATTCTGAAGTTTCGTGACTTGAAGATAGAGATTCGAATAAGGAAATAAATTGTGGATCACAAGCTGATGAATTTTACTTGTAAGAGTTGAACTAGTGCTACATGATTAGTTACTCATGCAATTTCAATGGCAATTTGTTGGTGGTACTTAATAAACCTTAGAGTTTGAGTTTCATGAACCTCAACAGTCTTTCTCCTTGATTTCGGGCATGAAGGTTAACGAAGCTGGGAAAGGATGTTAGTGAATAAGAGCCTATGATCGGGAGACTAGTCATTAGAAAATTTGCTAATCTAATGTACATGCGAGATAAACAGGGCTATCATACCATCGATAGATGACGATTTGAGATGGATCAGTTTGTTTGGAGAGTTTTTCCTGAAAATAGAGTCGTATTGTGGAAACGATCCATAACACGTGTATGTCCTAGGTGTTAACAATTTTGAAGCTAGTTGATAGAATATGTAAATCTGATATAGATCTATCATCTTGAAATTAGCGTATGTCACCCTAGGATCATGGAATTATAGTGATATTCCTTTTGAGGTATGAATGCGAGATTGACACAACATGAGTCATGATTTTGGAGTTACAGTTCTATTGTTAGAATACCGATGCAACTTTGATGACTATGTTTGAAGACTCTAACCTTAGTTAATGAACTTGACCTTAATATCAAATGGAGAATAGAGTCGTTCAAAGAAAAGAACTATAAATGTAGAGGTCACACCGAACTAAAAGATTGGAGAAACATAGGAAGTGAATTGGTGGTGGTAAGAGATCGCCAAACACGGGATGAACCGGAGTAGAAAGAATCACCTCAATAGGCAAGAATGAATTTCGGGACGAAATTCTTTTAAGGAGGGGAGGATGTGAGGCCCGACCCCGAATAATGTGCCTTACCTCGATTTGCGTGCCACAGACCCTTAATTATATGACCGACCTTGGATTACGTGTCCTATCTTGGTTTTCGTGCATACCTCGTCGTACGTGCCTTGACCTAGAATAGTGTGCCCTAATCCCCGACTCACGTGCGGTACCTAGAAATACGTGCCCTGACCTCGATATACGTGTGTTATCTCGTTTTGTGTGCCCTAACCTTGAACTGCGTACCTTAACCTAGGTTTAAGAGTCGTACCTTGATTTGTGTGCATTACATTGAATTACGTGCCTTGCATTGGTTTACGTGCATTCATATAGGGTTACGTGCGTTTACTTCAAAAACGTGCATTCGTCTCGTAGTTCGTGTCCTACCTCGAAGTGCGTGCCCTAAACTTAGGAAAGCGTGTCTTCACGCTAATTAAGAAAGCATCTTACACGAAGCACTAGACTATTAAACAATCCTACAAAATCCACTAACAATATAATAATCCAAATTCCTTTCACTAGAAGACAAAAATGCATAAAAAAAAAAACATTCTTTATTTTTATTATTATTATTTTTTTTTTCCATTATTCTTTTTGCACTTCAAATTACAATTAGAATAATGCTTAAGATGACACAATTTCAGCCAATTCAATAGCTTTGACCGACCACTAGGAGCATTGTTTTAGCAATTGTATATTTTATTCATAATCTTAGTCAAACACTTAGCATAAGCCATTAAAATAATTGCTCAATTCCCCTCAATTTCTCACCATAACCGACCAGCCTTTGTATATTCCAAGCACATAGAATATAATAATGCTCAAAACAAACAAAATTCAGATTGTAACATTGCTTTGGCCGACCATGTGATGCAAATTAACAAGCTTGCATAGTTTAAAATATTCCTAGACAAACCTATGACAAAATGAATAAAAAAATGAATCAAAACATACCTACCATGCTCCACTTTCTCGGTCAAAACACTCCAAGCATCTTCACATTCCAATAATGCACAATGACTAAGGAATTTTCAGAAATTGTAGAGCTCTTGGCCGACACATGCAATTAAAAACATCACCAAAGCATCTTTAACTTTATCTTTGCTTGCAAACCTTCTATCAAGCTTCCATCTCCTCTCTCTCTCGACCTTAGTATTTTCATAGGCTCCCAAGTCTGAAAATTTTCTCCCCATAACACACAAGCATCTTCCAAAGCAAAGGAAAGCAAGAAAGAAGCTTCGTTGGTGCATTTTCAAGAACATTCTGCATCTACCTGGTTGTTTTGATAAGGTGAGGGTTCAAAACTTTTGGAAAACTCTTTAAAACTTCACATGCATGACCATGAATGTGTGTATTTGCTTCTGTGCTTGAGCTATGTGGTCGTTCATGAGTTTAAACAACCATGCATGGCAATAACTTGGCTTGAAAATGATACTAGACAAAGTCGAAATTTGAGACTGCTTCTGACCCGTCTGTTCGAGGCAATTTTTGGTTAAGCAAATGATGTTGAAATTGCGTGAAAATCCCTTGGTAACCAGTTTGGCCAATTTTGAACATTTTTCGCACAAATACGCAAAGTCAAATTTTGGCTCTAAGGCCCTCAAAATGGCAAAATCACGTAATATAGCTAAATCTGGAAAGTTTCGAGAAAAAGGAAGCAGTTTGGCAGATTTACTGCCCGTGTGGAACGAGATGATTTTGACATAGCAAACGACATCCAAAATGCGTGAAAATTTGTGTACTGCTAGATTTTTGAGTTGTGGACATTTTTTCCAGAAATAGGCTTAGGCTAAAAATGAACCTAAGGACCTCAAAATCATGCAATATCGAAGGATAGCCAAATCTGGACAGTTTTGAGCAGTTCCACCATTTTGGCTATAACTAACGATCCAGAACTCCAATTGATGCAAGGTTTGTTTCTGATTTTAGTTAACTTCTTAATATTTAATTTGATATATTATTCACTGAATTTGGAGTTCATTTGCCTGCCCAGTTGATTGTGAGAAAACAGCTTATTGCAGTTAGGGTTTCAATTGACTATGTGCTTGGGAAAACTTGTTGAACCTCTTTTGTGGTACTAATTGCTTGGAATGGTAGTATTGGAATATTGTGTGGACTGTATTGAATGTTGAGGATGTTGAATGAGACGATGCATGACTTTGGAATGATGATTGAGTTGATTTAGGGTTTTGATCGCACGATTTTGCATGAAAAGCGAACCCTAATGACTAGGAATTCTTGTTAAGTGTTAACCGGAGGTTATTGTGTGGAAAATGTACGTTGCGTGGGCTGCCCGTAAAATGTTTTATAGTTCCAAATGTGAGTAGGCCATGCATGTTGACAAATAACCTTTTCTTCCCCCCAACCCCCTTTGATATCCTCGCCTGTTGCATAAACTTATCACTTGATCCCGTGAGCTTCTTAATGTGTTATATGGCCTGTTTTATATGTGTTACATGGCTGCCCGATTAATGTTCATATGACTCTATTTGCCTTCATGTGAAATTACTTGCCTTATCGTGCTTCGTTTGACTACTTGTCAACATGCGATCTTATAACTGCTCGAAGGATACCTACTTTGTTGTTTTCCTAATGTGATATGATAAATGTTATAAATGTGCATTGCATACGAGGTTGCAACCTTTCGTGTGGCATGGTAGTGTTTCACGCACGCCGGGCGGCATCGGGCTTGCCGGTGTTACCGTGACTACCATGGTCCAATTCCCTCTCTCGCTTGGCATTTCACCCTCGGAGAGTTGGGTCGTAGGTTTCGGGGTACATCCGGAGTACACCCATTTGGGAGTGATAAGTGGATTATTGAAGTCGGCCGCACCAAATAATTCGAGATTGAAATTGAGAGTAAATGCTCACCGTATCCTTGAAATGATTGGTAATTGTATCCGTTTCTCGATTTGTTTCTTATAACTGCTTACCATATTATTTGTAATATGTGACATGTTTTAAAAAAGGGGTTTTCATAAAGTGAACCGGAAAATGAGTTTCAAAATTTATTTCTCGTTCCCCCTCGCTGAGTTCATAAAGACTCACCCTCTTTTATCATTTCAGGTGAAGAAGAACAGGTACAGGAACATGAGGATAATGTACCTAATGATGAACCCCTGGAGTGATTGCCTGTTATTGTTGTTTTGCATGAACTTGACTACTTGTGTATTTTGTGCTGCTTGAAGACTATTTATCTTATGTTGCTTGTTGTTGCTAATGTAAAAGACCCCCGTTGTAATTTGGGGTCTAATTTTGGTTTGTACTTATATTAAGTAGACTGATACTAGACATACTATGATCGTTTTTGCTTTTGTTATCACTAGTATCTATCATAGGTTATGATGCTTAGTTAAGGAATAGGCAAATGAACTTATCCAATCTCAACAGGTACTCGCTAATAAGCTATGATCACTAGGTATATTTTGAAACGAGGATAAATGGATAAACGAGACATAGTATCATGCTAGGTTATAAATCAAACGGGACGTCGAAATAACCAATAAGCAATTCAATTGATGATTAAATAGTAAAATTCTAGTCGGGAATGAACTTGAATTGAAAGTTCTGAGGCTGTTAGAAAATTTAGGTCAAAACAAAGAGCCCAATTACAGCCGTTATGCTGCCGGATTTCTGGAAAAATTTGGAGTCTAGAATAAAACGTTAAGTGTTAAACCACCTAGAATGATTAAGAATGTGAAAGGACTTGAATGCTTAGATCACACCCTAGTCTAACCTTTATAGGCTGGGTTGGGGCGTGACAGATGCGCACACCATCGTGCGGCATATGGGTCACATGCGCGCACCATCGTGCAGGCATGTGCTCCCGATGTGCGTACCATCGTGTGGCATGGGCGCCACATGCACGCATTTTCATGCGGTATGCGGGACACATGCGCGCACCATCGTGCAGGCATGTACACCCGATGTGCGTACCATCGTGCGGCATGGGCGCCACATGCGCGCATCATCGTGAGACATACGGGCCACATGCGCGGACCATCGTGCGACATGCATGCCCCATGCTCGCACCATCATGTGGCATTGGTACCCCATGTGCGTACCATCGTGAGGCATGGGCGCCCCATGCGCGCACCTTCGTGCCGTATGTTGGCCATATGCTCTCACCATCGTGCGGCTTGCGCGCCCAATGCGCCTACCATCGTGCGGCATCGGCGTCCCATGCACGTACCTTCGTGTGGCATGCGCGCCCCATCGTGGGTAATGCGTGCTCCATGCACGCACCTTCGTGCGGCATGGGCACCCCATGGGCGCACCATCGTGCGGCATGGGCGCGCCATGCGCGCACCTTCATGCGGCATGCGTGCACCTTTGTGCTGTATGCGCGTACTATCATACGGCATGGGCGCTCTATGCGCGCACCTTCGTGAGGTATGTGGGCCACAAGCGCGCATCATCGTGCAGTGTGCGCGCCCTACGCGCGTACCTTCGTGCGTCATGGCCACCCTATATGTGCATTTTCGTGCGGCATGCGGGCCATATGCGTATACCATCATGCTGCATGGGTGCCCCATATGCTCACCATCGTGCAGCATGGGCATCCTATGCTCGCACCTTTATGCGACATGCGGGCCATATGCACGCAACATCGTACGGCATGTGCGCACCATCGTGCGGCACGGGCGCCCTCGGCGCGTAACTTCGTGAGGCATAGGCGCCCTATGCGTGCACTTTCATGCGACATGCACGCACTATTGTGCGGCATTGTCGCCCAAGTGTTTGCCCCATCGTGCCCGATACGCGACCCCACTGCGCGACAACCTTGGCAAGCCGTGCAACACCGTGGGCAGTCGTGTCGCAAACATTCACCAATATTCCCAGCCGTGCTGAAGAAAAGGTCAACATAACCTCAGTCCCCGTTAATGCTGAAGAAAGAGCGTTAGGCACCTCGGCGGGCCAGCAACACACACGGTCGGATTCAAATTTTTTGCCATCTCTTACGAAGCAAGCATAGGCTGTCTAACACTTGGGCACTCGAGGCGATGCGAGGGGTCGGCCGGCAGTGGGCCCGTTAGCACTTGGGCATAGCACTTAGGCATTGTTGGGCATATCACATGGGTGCACATAAAACTTGGGCATAGAGCTTAGGTACACATAGCACTTGGGCATCAATGGGCATAGCACATAGCACTTGGGCATCATTGGGCATAACACATAGCACTTGTGCATCATTGGGCATAACACATAGCACTTAGGTATAACACTTTGGGCATTCGCTTGTTGATACTTAAAACTTATGACGTCGACACTTGGGCATCATTGGGCATATCACTTGGGTATAACACTTAGCACTTGGGCATCCTTTGGCATAGCACTTAGCACTTGGGCATAATTAGGCATCATCGTTGCCTCGAAACCCCACGATACTTGCGACGGCACTTATGCACATAGCGAGCAAAGAAAACTAACTTGGGCTAATGCTGTTCGGACTTGGGCGTAGAGCACTTGGAAACACTTGCGCATTCGTGCGTCGACACTTGGGTTACAACTTATGACTTACTTAGGTACTTGGAGACACACTTGGGGAGCGGCATAGGGCGTCAAACCTCTTGGGCTGTTTGGGGGAAATAGTGTTGGTTGTTGGGATGGGATGGGATTGGATTACGGATGGGGCGAAGATAGGCGAGGAGTGGGGAGGGACGAATCAGAGCGACAAAGGGCTGAATCTGAGTGGATCGTGGCAGCAAGGCCACTCTGCCACTTACAATACCCCGTCACGTATTTAAGTCATCTGCAAAGGATTCTACCCACCGATCGATGGGAATTGTACTTCAAGGCATCCAGCGCGTCGCTTTCGTCACGACGGCTAGGCCAACGACACGTGCCCTTGGGGACCGGAGGCCCCTACTGCGGGTCAGTAAATGGGCAGTGGGCGAGCGCATCATTTCTAGCCCGGATTCTAACTTAGAGGCATTCAGTCATAATCCAGCGCACGGTACCTTCGCGCTACTGGCTTTCCAAGCAAGCGCGATGACCAATTGTGTGAATCAGTGGTTCCTCTCGTACTAGGTTGAATTACTATTGCGACACTGTCATCAGTAGGATAAAACTAACCTGTCTCACGATGGTCTAAACCCAGCTCACGTTCCCTATTGGTGGGTGAATAATCCAACACTTGGTGAATTCTGCTTCACAATAATAGGAAGAGTTCACATCGAAGGATCAAAAAGCAACATCGCTATGAACGCTTGGCTACCACAAGCCAACTATCCCTGTGGTAACTTTTCTGATACCTCTAGCTTCAAATTCTAAGGTCTAAAGGATCGTTAGGCCATGCTTTCATGGTTCGTATTTGTACTAGAAATTAGAATCAAACAAACTTTTACCCTTCTGTTACACACTAGATTTCTGTTCTCGTTGAGCTCATCTTAGGACACCTGCATTATCTTTTAATAGATGTGTTGACAGCCGACGGGTTTGGGACTGGGACCTCCATGCCCAGCCCTCAAAGCCAATCCTTTTCCCAAATCTAAGAATTTCACCTCTGACTATGAAATACGAATGCCCCCGACTGTCCCTGTTAATCATTACCCCGATCCGAAAGGCCAACTCAATAGGATCGAAATCCTATAATGTTGTCCCATGCTAATGTATACAGAGCGTATGCTTGCTTTGACCACTCTAATTTCTTCAAAGTAACAGCGCCGAAGGCACGACCCGGCCAGTTAAGGCCAGAAGCGCATCACCGTCAGAAGGGACGGGATGACCAGTGCACACCTGAGGAGGACCGACCGACCCATCCCAAAGTCCAACTACGAGCTTTTTAACTACAACAACTTAAATATATGCTATTGGAGCTGGAATTACCGTGGCTGCTGGCACCAGACTTATCCTCCAATGGATCCTCGTTAAGGGATTTAGATTGTACTCATTCCAATAACTAGACTCTTTGAGCCCGATATTGTTATTTACTGTCACTACCTCCCAGTGTCAGGATTGGGTAATTTATGCGCCTGTTGCCTTCCTTGGATGTGGTAGCCATTTCTCAGGCTCCCTATCTGGAATTGAACCTTAATTCTCCGTCACCCGTTACCACCATGGTAGGCTACTATTCTACCATCAAAAGTTGATAGGCAAAAATTTGAATGATGCATCGCCAACACAAGGGCCGTGCGATCCGTCGAGTTATCATGAATCATCGTAGCAATGGGCAAACCCCGCGTCGACCTTTTATCTAATAAATGCATCCCTTCCAGAAGTCAGGGTTTGTTGCATGTATTAGCTCTAGAATTACTATGGTTATCCAAGTAGTAGATACCATCAAACAAACTATAACAGATTTATTGAGCCATTTGCAGTTTCATAGTCTAAATTAGTTCATACTTACACATGCATGGCTTAATCTTTGAGACAAGCATATGACTACTGGCAAGATCAACCAGGTAGCATTTCTCATCGACCTCAGCGTTGCACGAGGCACGTCATCCCCTAAGGGTCGATGGCTCGAGACGAGCGCGCGACCGTTGTACGCGATTAGCGACAAACGCTGGTTTCGGGCAAAGAGAGGCCAACGACCCCATACTGTCGTGGTGTGCCTCATCCGAGAGATCGAGCGACGTGGAACATGGGACATGCTTAGGGGTTCTCCCCACGTCGTCCACGGAGGCAGACGCAAGGCGAAAGACGGACGATGTGACTTTATACAGCCGTCTTCGTAGGTACGCAACACAGGAAACCGACAGGCCGACAAAGGCAATGTAAGCACTCGGCCCGCAAATGAAGTGGAAAGCAGGGGCGGATGTTGCTACTCAAGCAGGGATCCAACCGACCCATACAAGTCGACCACCACTCATGCGCTATCAAGTTCGCTATGCCTAAACCACCAAGATGGTAACCGCCCTACCATCTAGGCAAAGGAAGCCCTCCAGGCAAACGAAACCGGTGAGATAGCCCGAGCACGCACTGCTAGGCATGAAGAATTTATGAGGGACAAGGGACAGGAACAACAAGAGGTGCGTGACTAGGCTGCACGTCGTAAGCTTAGGAGCCTACTTTATGGTGCCCGACCAAGCACCGAGTGCACACACTTGAGGTGCCAACCGAAAGCGGACTTCCTGCCCACGCGGTGCTTGGATCACCATGACACTAGACCACGTCCGTCGCATTAAAACTCAGCGAGGACCATGGCGTCGTGTGCTAGGCGATTCACGCATCGTGTAGACCCATAGGAACACATCGTCGAAAGGCTTTGAGGCAGCACGGTGCTTGGATTGCCACGACATTGAAGCTCTAGCCATCATCTCATCGCAACACTCAAGTCATCACTTAACGAAAGCCAAGGCCGTGTGCTAGGCGATTCGCATATCCTGCATGCCCCTACCATCCCCTTGTATGCACCCGTATGCACGGAACGGGACAATCAAACTACCTTCCGGCCTACGCGGTGCTTGGATTTCCATGACACTAGACCACATCCGTCGCATTACGACTCAGCGAGGACAATGGCATCGTGTGCTAGGCGATTTGCACATCGCACAGGCCTGTCAGAACCAACCGGGGGACGGCTTCAAGATCGCATGGTGCTTGGATCGCCACGACATTGAAGCATCAGCAATCATCTCATCACAATGCTCACGTCGTTGCTTAACGAAATTCAATGCCACGGGTGCTAGGTGATTCGCGCATCACGCATGCCCCCCACCGTCCCCCTGTATGTACCAGTATGCATGGAACGGGACAAGCAAACTACCTTCCTGCCCACGTGGTGCTTGGATCACCACGACACTAGACCACGTTCGTCGCATTATGACTCAACAAGGACCATGGCGTCATGTGCTAGGTGATTCGCGCATCGTAGAGGCACGTTAGAACCCAACGGGGGATGACTTCAAGGCCGCAAGGTGTTTGGATCGCCACGACATTGAAGCATCATCAATCGTCTCATCACAACGCTCGCGTCGTTGCTTAACAAAAGCCAATGCCACATATGCTAGGCGATTCGCGCATCACGCTTGCCCCCACCGTCCCCCAAGAGCCACCCAAGCCCACGTAGTGCTTGGATCGCCACGACACTAGACCATGGCTGTGCGCATCCACTCGACAATGGCCATGGCTTCGTGTGCTAGGTGATTCACGCATCGCGCAGGCCCAACGACACGTCGGGGGACGGGAACGTCCCCCAACGTGTACCTAGCCGACGACACGGGGATGGCTAGTTTCGTGCTTGGGCAACCACTCGCCACCTCATTAGCCATCCCAATGACGTCGACGGTGTTGCCGCACCAAGATGGATAATGAGGGGCTAGGGATGCCACCACGTTCGTCATTAGCCATCCTAGTACCGCACCGAGGGACATGCCGGGGGACGTGGGACGGGGGTGGCACGGCCCAACGCATGGGTATGCAATGCACTACCTCGGCGTGATTCACTCGGTAGGCATTCCTGCCCACAATATATCCCACAATATGCCATGAAGTTCCCACAACGTCCCCCCCATGGACCTCGACCAAGAGACTTGACACCACATACCCCTCTATAATACATTTAGATGCAGAAACCCAAGTGACAGCAGTAGCGTACATTTTGCCAAAGATTCATAATGGGTGTTTTACAATATAAAAAGGCCCCATATGGCATGATCTTCGTACCCAACTTGCTCCTTATTGATAGCATATGATATCCAAATGCTTCAAGATTATTTTTTTCAAAACATATATTTTAATATTTAATAATTGAAAAAAATAGGAAAAAATCAGAAAAAATAGTAGATAATTCAAAAAAATTTATATTAATTCATACATTAATTTGTTAAATGATATTCCAAAATAGTTTTTTCGAAAAATTAATTTTAAACATTTAAAAATTACGAAAAATAGGAAAAAATCAGAAAAATACTAGAAAATTTAGGAAAATTTATATAAATTCATAAATTAATTTGTTTACATGATATTTGGCGTTAAATTTTTTTTTTGGGAAGGATTAGGAATCTGATTAATCTAATTCATCTCGCAAATGTGACTAACTATTATTTGGACAAGGGAAAGGTTAAGACCACTTCGTAGATTCAAACCACTTGTAAAAGGACATCAATGTCCACATTTGTGTCATAATACATTCCGCATACCCAATACCCACGAATACTTAACATTGCCCGTCATGCCCAACGTCCCCTAGTAGTGCCAAAGCCGTCCCCCAACATCCCCCATCGTCCCCCAAGCGTACCCGCATAGCGCCTTAACTGTGCCCTAACAGTGCCCCAGTCGTGCCCCAATAGTGCCCCAACAGCGCCCCTTGAGCGCCCTGTGCACACTACTTGAGCGCACCATCATGTGGTATGCGCGCTACATGTGCACAACCATCGTGCAGCAAGGGTGCCCAATGCACGCACCTTCGTGTTGCATGCGGGCCACATGCGGGCACCATCGTACGGCATACACTCCCGATGCACACACTATCATGTGGTATAGGTGCCCTATGTGCACCCCTTCGTGAGGCATGCACGCACCATCGTGTGGCATACGCGCCCAATGCGCTCCCCTTCTTGCGGCATGGGCACTCCGTGCGCGAACCTTCGAGCAGTGTGCATTCACCATCGTGCAGCATGCGTACAACATCGTGCGGTATGGGCACCCCATGCGCGCACCTTCGTGCGGCATGCACGCACTATCGTATGGCATGGGCGCCAGCTACGCGTACCTTTGCACAACATGTGGACCACATTCGTGTATCATTGTGCGGCATGTACGCCCCATGCTTGCACCTTCGAGCGGTATGGCCGCCCCATGCGCTCACCTTCGTGCGGCATGCGGGCCACCTACGCGTACCATCGTGCGGCATGGGTTCCCCATGCACGTACCATCGTACGGCATGGGCGCCCCATGCGTGCACCTTCGTGCGGCATGGGCGCCCTATGCGGGCACTTTCATGCATCATGCGCGCACCATCATGCGGCATCGTCACCCAAGTGGTTGCCCCATCGTGCCCGATGTATGACCCTACTATGCG
>CM075766.1:61459068-61466568 GCA_037974665.1 Ehretia macrophylla
ATAACTTTATTACTTGATTACGTGCAATCTGAAATGAGTTATATGACTTGATTTACATGTGTTACATGACTGCCCGTTTAATATTCATATAACTCCATGCGTTTTACAAGTGAAATTACATGTCAAACATGTCTCATGTGTTTACTTGTCAACGTGCGATCTTATAACTGCTCGGAGGCAACCTACTTTGTTGTCCTCCTAATGTGATATGTTAAATGTTATAAATGTTCATTGCATACAAGGTTGCAACCTTTCATTGTGGCATGGTAGCGTTTCACGCACGCTGGGCGGCATCGGGCTTGCTTGTGCTACCGTGACTACCATGGTCCAATTCCCTCTCTCGCTTGGCATTCCACCCTCGGAGAGTTGGGTCGTAGATTTTTGGGGTAGATCCGGAGTACACCCAAATGGGACCGATAAGTGGATTATTGAAGTCGGCCGTAACAATCGTATCGAAATCGATATTGAGAGCAAATGCTCACCGTATCCTTGAAATGATTGGTAATTATATCTGTTGCTCAATTTGATTCTTATACTTTGCGTACCTTATTACTTTTAATACGTGACATGTTTTTAAAAAGGAGTTTTTCATAAGTTAACCGAAAAAAGAGTTTCAAAACGTATTTCTTGTTCCCCCTCGCTCAGTTCATAAGGAGTCACTCTCTTTTATCATATCAGAAGAAGACCAGGAACAGGTACCTAAGGATAACGTGCCTATCGATGACTCCTTGGAGTGATTGCCTGCCCTACGTGCCTTACTTGACTGTGGCTATTTTGTGAACGATATGTTGTTTTTGAAGACTATTTCTTATGTTGCTTGTTGTCGCTATTGTAAACGACCCCCGTTGTAATTTGGGGTCTAATTTTGGTTTGTACTGATCATAACTAGATAGACCCTCTTCTGGTCATTTTGCTATCGCTACTGGTTAGTATCTATCGCAGGCTTATGAAGTATCAGATAAAGGGTTAAGTAAAATGAATCTATCCAATCTTAAGCAGGTACTCATTGATAAGCTAAGATCAACAGGTACTTTTGTAACAAGGATTGACAAACAAATACGACATAGTTATCATGCTAGGTTGTTAATCAAACAAGACTTCGAAATAACTAGTAGGTATGTCGATTGGTGATAAATAGTAATCTTAACTAGAATCGAATTTGAGATTGAAAGTTTGAGGCCTTTAGAAAATTAGGTCAAACTAAAGAGCGCAATTATAATTGCTATGCTACCGGTTTTCAAGGAGAATTTGTGTAGTTTATGCTAAACGTTAAGTGTTAAACCTTCATGAACGATTAAGTACGTGAAATGACTTGAATGTTTAGGTCACTCCCTAGTCTAACCTCTATAGGTTGGGTTGGGGCGTGACAAGCGGACGAAGAAATCAAACAAATCCAAACCCTCTTCTCATACTGGCTCAATCGACTAGTTTTCCATGCTGGAATCCCGAATTGGATGCAATGAACAAAGTGTTCTACGGAATGCTGTCGCAATGGAGGATATTATCGCTCAGTTGGAACAAGTGGAAGCAAGGGACGAGACTGCCCTTCCTGAACGCTTGCAAGAAGTAAAGGACCAAGTGGAGGATCTGCGTGGACAGGCCCAGGCCACCCTCAACACTTTCGCTGATGAAATGCGAAAGACGATGAGTAATTTTCAGTCACAATTTTTGCTGCGATTGAAGAAATGAAGAGCAAAGTTAACACGGTTAAAACGAAGGTCGAAGTTGCCAAGGCTGACTTTACCTTGTGCGAGATAGCTGTAAGCACTAGAGTTGTTCCAGCTGCCCCTTCTGCCCCAAGAATTGATGTCCCGAGGCCCAAGCCTTTTAGTGGCCAGAGGAACGCAAGAGAATTGGATAACTTCTTGTGGAACTTGGAGCAATACTTCTCAGTAGAAAATCTTGTCGATGATGCTGCGAAGATTTGAGCTCCCTCACTCTATCTAGCCGATGTGGCTACCCTCTAGTGGAGGCGTTATTCCACAGATATTGAACGAGGCCTTTGTACCATAGAATCGTGGGATGATTTCAAGAAAGAAATCAAGAAACAGTTTATCCGGAGAACGTGGAGTATGAAGCTCGTGGCAAGCTTCGCCGGCTCAGACACCAAAATAATGTGCAAGAATACATTAAGGAGTTTCAGGAAGTGATGATTGAAATTCCTGAGATGTCCGACAAGGATGGCCTCTTTGCCTTCCTCGATGGACTCCAGACATGGGCGCGAGTAAAAGTTCAATGTCGTGGTGTCCAGGACCTTGCCTTCGCCATTGTTGTCGCTGAAGGCCTAATTGAATTCTCTAACTGAAATGATGGAAAGAAGTGTACTTCTTCTTCCAACAATAAGAAGCCAAGTGGTAGAGGAAATCAAAACAAAGGTATCAATTCTAACCCTACTGATGTTGCTTCTAAACAAGAAGGATCATTCAAACCAGCCTTCAACAAAGCGAAAGCTCCCATGGAGAATCGGGGAAACAACCATGCTCCCTCGAGACAGTATGAATGTTTCATATGCGCAGGCAAGGATCATAAGGTTTATAATTGTCCCTACCGGGGCAAGATGGCATCCCTCCTCAAACAAGACGACCAAGAATCACAAGAAGATGAAGATACTCAATTGGGGTCTCTTCAACTCCTTAATGCTGTGAAGGCCGAGATCAAGACCTCGAAAGACCCAAGGAATGGATCCCTATATGTTGCTGCTATGATAAAAGGGCATCTCTTCGAAGCCTTGGTAGACACAAGCGCTACCAACAATTTCATTGGTGCTGATACTGGAAGGAATCTAGGCTTGCGGATCAACTAGTTCGGAGGGTTGATCAAGGTTGCCAACTCAAAAGCCATCCCTATCACTAGTGTTGCCTTTGGTGTCAAGACGATAATCGGTGAGTGGACTGGTACTGTTACTTTTAAAGTCGTTCCTTTGGATGATTATGATGTTGTGGATTGGAATGGTTGGACGAAGTAAAGGCCTTCCTCATGCCTTGCGGGAACTCTATCTTGGTAATGGGCAACTCTATTCCTTGCACTGTGCCTATGACTCTAGAAACCAGACCTGGTGTCAAGGTCCTTTCAGCCATACAGTTAATGAAGGGAGTCAAACGCAACGAAGACAGCTATCTTGTTGCAATGTGGGAGAAAGAACTAGAATATCCAGAACAAAATCCGTTTCCCTCGCCCATCCAGAAAGTGCTGAATGATTTCAAAGATGTAATGCCCCCGGAACTTCCAAAGAAACTGCCACCGCAAAGAGAGATCGACCACTGGATTGACTTGGTGGAAGGTACAAAGCGCCCTGCCGTGGCCCCTTATCGTATGGCACCTCCAGAACTGGCTGAACTGAGGAGACAACTCAAAGAATTGTTGGATGCCGGTATGATTCAACCATCCAGTTCCCCTTTCGGTGCCCCAGCCCTATTCCAGAAGAAAGTCGATGGCTCATTACGGATGTGCATAGATTACCGAGCACTAAATAAGGTAACTATAAAGAACAAATACCCCATACCTTTGATTGCGGATTTGTTCGACCAACTTGGAGGTGCTCGATACTTCTCAAAGATTGATTTGAGGTTAGGATATTGGCAACCCAGAATTGCGGATGGAGATGAGCCAAAAACTAATTGTATAACGAGGTATGGTGCATTTGAATTCCTTATTATGCCTTTTGGCCTAACCAATGCTCCTGCTACCTTTTGTACTATGATGAACAAGGTATTCAGATTCTTTATTGACAAATTTGTCGTAGTATACTAGGATGACATGGTGGTCTATAGCTTTTGCCTACAAGACCATGTTGAACACCTGAAGTTAGTATTGTAGAAACTTCGGGAGCAGGAACTGTACGTCAAACCAGAAAAATGCAATTTTGCCAAGGAAGAGGTGCAATTCCTTGGTCATATCATCGGAGATGGGAAAATTCGGATGGACAACGCCAAAGTGAAAGCCATTCATGAATGGGAAGCTCCTAATGGTATCCCCAAATTGCGGTCGTTTTCGGGCTTGGCGAATTATTATCGCCGTTTCATCGAAGGATACTCAGCCATCACCACGCCTCTGATCGAGTTGTTGAAGGAAAACAAGCCCTGGGTGTGGGATGGAATATGCCAAGATGCATTGGACGCCCTCTAGACTGCTGTAACTGCCGAACCTGTTCTCATACTGCCTGATCAAACCAAACCATATGAGGTACAAACTGATGCTTTTGATTTTGCTATTGGCAGAGTATTGATGCAGGAAGGACACCCAATTGCCTTCGAGAGTCGAAAACTCAACGAGGCAGAACGGCGGTACTCAACCCATGAGAAATAGATGACGGCAGTGGTGCACTGCCTGCGTACTTGGCGTCACCATCTGTTGGGCACCTATTTTGTAGTAAGAACTGACAACGTTGCCGCAAGTTATTTCCAGACACAAAAGAAGCTTACTCCTAAGCAAGCAAGGTGGCAAGGATTCTTGGCCGAGTTCGATTTTACCATGGAGTACAAACCCGGTCGAGACAACCGAGTAGTTGATGCTTTAAGTCACAAGGCTGAACTTGCGGCAATCAGTCGTCCTGTGAGCCCTCTCACTGATCAAATACGTGAGGGCCTGGACCATGACCCCATGGCCAAGGCATTGTTGGAATATGCAAAAGAAAGGAAAACCCGAAGGTTTTGGGTAAAAGAAGATTTGTTGCTGACCAGATGAGACAGATTGTTCGTGCCAAAATGGGACAATCTAAGGCGGAAGATCTTGAAAGAGTGTCAAGACTCTTTGTGGGTAGGCCACCCGGGGATGCACCGTACCATGGCGCTTGTGGAAGATTCTTACTATTGCCAAGGATGCGAGACGATATTGAGACATATGTTCAGACTTGTCTTGTGTGCCAACAAGACAAGCCCGAGACTAAACATCCAACTGGGCTACTCCAACCACTGCCTATCCCTGAACATCCTTTTGACAGAATCTCAATGGATTTCATCACATGTTTACCGAAGTCTGAAGGATGTGGTACAATACTGGTTGTCGTGGATAGATTTTCCAAGTATGGTGTTTTCATCCCTGCACCTCCAGACCTGACGGTCGTCGATGCGGCTAAGCTCTTCCTGAGGTATTTTGTAAAGTGGTGGGGCGTTCCAAAGTCTATTGTGAGTGACCGAGATCCCCGTTTCATGGGAAAATTTGGTCTGAACTTTTTAAATTACTGGGGTCCGAATTGGCGTTCTCTACAAGTTTTCACCTATTAACTGATAGACAGACAGAAAGGGTGAACGCCTTATTAGAGTTATAGCTTCGACACTTTGTCAGTGCCAACCAGTGGGATTGGGTCAAGTTGATAGATGTTGCTCAATTCTCCTACAACCTCCAACAGAGTGAATCCACGGGTTGGAGCCCCTTTGAACTAGCCATTGGTAGACAACCCCTCGCCCTTCATGTGGTTGCGTCGGGATACACGGGCAAAGCCCCTGCTGCATACAAATTTGCCAAGGAACTTCAAGAAGAATGGGACATGGCCCGTGCAATGCTTGAAAAGGCGGCAAAGAAAATGAAGAAGTGGGCAGACAAGAAAAGAAGAAACTTGGAGTTCAATGATGGTGATTCAGTGATGGTAAAACTTCAACCACAACAATTTCATGCCTTCTGCACGTCGGTACACAAGGCCTTGCTGCGCATATATGAAGGACCCTTCAAGGTCATCTTTCAGGTAGGTAAGGTCTCTTACTTGCTAGAACTACCCCCGAGGCTAAGATTTACCCAGTCTTTCATGTAAGCCTCCTAAAGCCCTATTATGCGGACACGGAAGACCCAAGACGTGGGGAATCAAGCCAAGCCCCTACTGTTGTGGTAACCTCTTTCAAACGTGAAGCAGAAGCCATCCTGGCAGACTCTATCATCCGCAAGAGGGGAAAACCAAATGACACGGAGTATCTTGTGAAGTAGAAAGGAGCCCCGGATAATGAAAACAGTTGGGAACATGAAGGTTCATTGTGGCAATTCCGCAAGCTTATTGAGGAATTTCGACAATAATAGGCTTTGAGACCGATGCCTGATCAAGTGGGGGAGGGTGTAACAACCTGCCCGTTTCCAGACGGTCTGCCCTATTTCTGACTGAATGGTGTAGTTGGTAGGCCTGAAGTAATAAACAATGTAATCTACCAGCTAGTGTATAGAGAATGCTGGATAGCTAGCTTTGCAGAATACGAGGTATAATCCTGGCCCTTCAACTGAGATGATCCTCACCCTTTATTTTGAAATTTAAACCAAAGCTGCCAGCTAGTGTATAGAAAGCTTGACAACTAGGTTTACAGAATACGAGGTGCAATCTTGGCCCTCAAGCTGGGATGATCCTTACCCTTTATTTTGAATTTAACCTCTATAAAATGAGGGGGAGATGTCTCATTGTAACTATCCCATATTTTCTGAGTTATAGAGAAATATACATCTCTTCTCTCAAACTCTTGCTCATATTTATGTTTTCAAGTTCATATCTTTCAGGCTAAGCCTAGCCAAGTCCCTTATTAGCTCGGTTAAGCACCGCACGGCAGTCAAGTTTCGGTCTCAACCTTTGATCCCATGACAACTGGGCAAAAATTACATTGCGTGAGCATCTGCAGGGACCATCGCAACGCTTTGTTTTAATTATACAATCGGATTCCCCTTGTCCGTATCAGTTCTGAGCTAGCTGTTCGACGCATGGGGAAGGCCCCCGAGGGAGTCGTTCACAATTTGTCCCCCGGCCGGCACGCGGTGACCTGTTCTTACCGCGAGAGCAGCTCGAGCAGTCCGTCGACAGTCGTCGGGTTCGGGACTGGGACCCCCGTGCCCAGCCTTTAGAACTAATCCTTTTCCCGAAATTACAGATCCATTTTGCTGACTTCCCTTGCCTACATTGTTCCATGGACCAGAGGCTATTCACCTTGGAGACCTGATACGGTTATGAGTACGACCGGGCGTGGACGACACTAAGTTCTCTAGATTTTCAAGGGCCGCCAAGGGTGCATCGGACACCGCGCGACGTGCGGTGCTCTTCTAGCCGTTGGACCCTACCTCTGGCTGAGCCGTTTCCAGGGTGGGCAAGCTGTTAAACAGAAAAGATAACTCTTCCCGAGGCCCCCACCGACGTCTCCGGACTCCCTAACGTTGCCGTCAACCACCACGTCCCGGTTCAGGAATTTTAACCCGATTCCATTCCAGTTCAACTGCATCGCCAGTTCTGCTTAACAAAAAATGGCCTACTTGGAGCTCTTGATTCCATGGCGCGGCTCAACGAAGAGTCGCATCGTCCTACCTATTTATAGTTTGAGAATAGGTCGAGGGCATTGCGCCCCCAATGCCTCTAATCATTGGCTTTACCCGATAGAACTCGCACGCAAGCTCCAACTATCCTGAGGAAAACTTCGGAGGGAACCAGCTACTAGATGGTTCGATTAATCGTTCGCCCCTATACCCAAGTCAGACGAACGATTTGCACGTCAGTATCACTGTGGGATCTTGCCAATCAGCTTCCTTGCGCCTTGCGGGTTT
>CM075766.1:61471568-61544068 GCA_037974665.1 Ehretia macrophylla
AGCCACCACGTTCCACATTAGCCATCCAGGTGCCGCGCCGCGGGACATGCTGGGGGACGCGGGGCGCGTAGGTGGCACGGCCCCAACGCATAGGTATGCAATACAATACCTCGGCGTGATTCACTTGGTAGGCATTCTCGCCCACGATATAGCCCACAATGTGCCACGAAGTGCCCACAACGTCCCCCCGCAACGACCTCGACCAGGGGGCTTGACACCACATACCCCCTTATAGTACATTTAGATGCAAAAACCCAAGTGACAGCAGTAGCGTACATTATGCCAGAGATTCATAATGGGTGTTTTACACTATAAAAGGCCCCATATGACATGATCTTCGTACCCAACTTCGTCCTTTTTGATAGCATATGATATCCAAATGCTTCAAGATTATTTTTTTCGAAAAAATATTTTTTAATATTTAATAATTACGAAAAATATGGGAAAAATAAAAAAAACAGTAGAAAATTCATAAAAATTTATATTAATTCATACATTAATTAGTTAAATGATATTCAAAAATATTTTTTTCAGAAAATTAATTTTTAATATTTAAAAATTACAAAAAAAGAGAGAAAAAACAGAAAAATACTATAAAATTTAAGAAAATTTATATTAATTCATAAATTAATTAGTTTACATGATATTTGGCGTTAAAATTTATTTTGGAAGGATTGGGAACTTGATTAATCTAATTCACCTCACAAATGTGACGAACTGTTATTCAGACAAGGGAAATGTTAAGACCACTTCATAGATTCAGAAACCACTTGTAAAAGGACATCAATGTCCACATTTGTGTCATAATACATTCTGCATGCCCCATACCCACGAATGCTTAACATTGCCCGTCGTGCCCAACGTCCCCTAGTAGTGCCAAAGTCATCCCTTAACATCCCCCATCATCCCCCATCATCCCCCAAGCGTACCCCCAAAGTGCTCCAGCCGTGCCCCAACAATGCCCCAGTCGTGCCCCAACAGTGCCCCAATTGCGCCCTTTGAGCGCCCTGCACGCGCCACTTGAGCGCCCCGCACGCGCCACTTGAGCGCACCATCGTGCGGTGTGCGCGCCCCATGTGCGCAACCTCGTGCGGCATGGGTTCCCTATGTGCGCACCTTCATGCTGCATACGGGCCATATACGCGCACCATTGTGTGGCATGCACGCACGATGCGCACACTATCATGCGGCATGGGCGCCCCATGCGCGCACCTTCGTGCCACATGCGGGCCACATGCGCGCACCATAGTACGGCATGCGTGCCAGGGTCTTCTTTCCCTGTTGATTCTGCCAAGCCCGTTCCCTTGGCTGTGGTTTCACTGGATTGTAGACTGGGTTAGTGGGAATCTCGTTAATCCATTCATGCGCGTCACTAATTAGATGACGAGACATTTGGCTACCTTAAGAGAGTCATAGTTACTCCCGCCGTTTATCCGCGCATGATTGAATTTCTTCACTTTGACATTCAGAGCACTGGGCAGAAATCACATTGCGTGAGCATCCGCAGGGACCATTGCAATGCTTTGTTTTAATTAAACAATTGTATTCCCCTTGTCTGTACTAGTTTTGAGCTGGCTGTTCGGT
The DNA here is from genome assembly GCA_037974665.1 of Ehretia macrophylla. Classification (NCBI taxonomy): domain Eukaryota; kingdom Viridiplantae; phylum Streptophyta; class Magnoliopsida; order Boraginales; family Ehretiaceae; genus Ehretia; species Ehretia macrophylla. The sequence continues at coordinate 61,473,153 of CM075766.1, forward strand.
GCCCGGGGAAGGCCCCCGAGGGAGCCATTCTTTGTCCGTTCCCCGGCTAGCACGCGGCGACCAGCTCTCGCCGCGGGAGCAGCTCGAGCAATCTGCCGACAGCCGAGGGGTTCAGGACTGGTCTCACGCCCCAACTCGACCCCTCTTACGATCAGTCAGGACGCAACTCTTGCAAGCATCCTTACTTCACCCAAAAGAATCACCCACGGTTATAGCATATATACAATTATATCTCAAGAAAACAAGTTCCAACATATTACATGATTATCATATATTACAACATTAACACATAACACACAATTTAGCATATAAGAAGCCAATATCACATAAACAGGTTATATCAAAGAAGTAAGTTATAAACAATTAAAGTCACATAAGCAATAAAATTCACATAAGACAAGTTAATCACGTAACTCACATTGGTCACTTAAAGTACATTGAGCACCTAAAGCACGTTGTTTCACATAAGCTAGTTATAAACAATTAAAACCACATGAACAACTAACTTCATACAGACACTTCAATCACATAAAACACATTTGTCACATAATACACATTAATCACAAAATGCATATTAACTACAACACATTGAGTATGTAAGACACGTTATCACATAAAACATATTGACCACATTGGTTCACTTAACACTTAAAGCATATTGATCACATAGAAAGTTAGACACATAAGTAAATTAATCACATAAACATATTAACATTTGTTTCACTTTTTTTTCACTTAATACATACTTGCATGCTTAGATCACTACCCAAATTCCGAGGATACCCCGGCTGACAGCTAAGCATGCGCTCTGATACCACTTAAATGTCACGCCCCAACTCAACATCTCTTACAATCAGTCAAGACGCAACGGAATTTCGGCAGCATAACAACAGTAATGAACATCAGGGCTCTAAACCAACCCTTAAGAACAACTTACATCAAACTCCACAAATCACCAACCAACTCCACAATCAAATTAACAACATACAACGCAACCATTTCATACATTAAACATACTTTCATCAACTCATTCATAGTTATGCGCCTCCGTTCCAACATAATACATTTACTATATAACATACACTTCCAAAATAGATTATAGCCCACCTAGCAACCTAATCATGTTCCAAAACAAGACTACTAAGCTAGCAACATTTAATTCATTATCTTTACAACATCTTATACATCATAAACTTCTAAGTAAATAAAAAACATATAGTTTTAATATACAAGATAACAAAAGAGAACTACATCTCAGATATCAATGACAAGACTTTGGCACATCGGACTTGTCCACATAAAGCACATTCTCAGCTTCCTGAGGCAAGTACCCGTATTCCAGTTCTGTAACACCTGTATGGATGCAATAATTGAGAGTGAGCTTATATAAAACAAGCCCAGTGAGGATTCGATAGATCTCTAACAGTATTTACTATACTCCTTGGAAATTATCCTTTGAGCAGTAAACACACAATAAACATCAATAACAATATAAACACATAAACTATAATGACCATTCAATAAAGGATACTCTAGTTGCTGTAGCTCCAAACGCTATCATGATCTCAACCAACTTCTTATCACCCCCATGACATACACACCCGAGGTACCTTACTAGCCCTGCCCTCCATGGCATCTCCGCCCATGTGAGATGAGGGTAGCCTCTGATAGCCATGTCGTTTTCAACCCAACGACCCGATACCGCCCGAGAGGTGGCATACGCATACCAAGACTCATCAATAATAATAAACATTCAATCACAGGAGGACAACCTTTTCCGTTGACTATCTCCCGGTTCATCAATAATCAATATTCAATAATCAATTAATCATCAATCAATTAATAACATTTCAACAACATAACATCAATTAATCAATTAACAACTAAACAACTAAGTTAGATGACAAAGTAGGCCACCCAACTTAACATGCATTAGACACACAACCAAACCCCAATCTAACCATCAACAACTCACAATTCAATCACTCAAACACCACTCGATCATCTAAAGGCATATATAAACATTTTAGAGAAAGACAACCTAAACTTCTAATAATCATAACTTACATTCTACTAATCCAAACAACTCCAAACTAGTTCTTATCCCTCACTCACTCAAGAAACTACATTAGTCCCCTCGGAAACCAACCAAAATACATCCAAATCAAGCCCAACAACCGTAAAACCTCAATGCACCTAGGCTGAAATTTCCGGACTTTCACACCGACATCACAATCAAAATTTCGGCATTACAACGGTACTATCCCATATTTAACAAACTTTTACAAATCGACTGCAATCGATTCCAACCATTACAACTCAAAATATTCAACAAATAGCCAATAACTCAACTTTTAATACCTAGAAATAAAAATTCATGCTACAATGGTTCAAATATTATATAAACGATCCTTAGCATGCAATGAGCAATAATATAACATCAATTCAACTTTTTAATGATTCAAAATTCAATTATACGCAAAAACATAAAAGATGACATTTGAGATCTAGAATTTTTCTCTCACCTTTGATGTGTTTTGATGGAAGAAAGGTGTAGAATGGATGCCCAACAAGTGAAATCAAGCTTTGAATGAAGTGATTTGGACTTGAATTGTAAACTCTATGTGAAAAATGCTTTGAAAAACCTTGAAAATGTCTTCTTTCTTCTCCCTCATGGATTTTCGGTAATGAGTGTGTAAAATGAGTGTGTTTTGTGAGCTTTTAATGTGTGTTGATGATATATTAAGCAAAGGTCAAACAAATAAAAGAAAGTCAAGGTTGACACTTAGTTATTTTTAGTGTTTTCTTGTCTTTTAATTCCATTTTAGACTATTTCTTGCTCAAAACATTAAATTGACACTTAAACTAATTCTAGATAATATATTTTAGGTGACAAAGAGTTTTACATTCAAACATTTCCACCCGAGTCGGCTTAAAACTCATTTTTCGCAAAAAAAAAGTGTAAAAACCTTTAAAATTTCAAAACCGATTCCCAATCCATTTTAATCAAACACGGGTCTATTAGTACCCAAGGACTAGGTTTTAAAACGTTTAAACAACCTCAAAAAAAATTTTAGCCAACAGGTGTTCAAAATACTATTCATTAAAACTGGCGATAAAATTTATGATGCCGATTTTGATGAAAATTTCATGAATGCACACATAGCATATATTAGGAATATAAATCTCAGATTTAACACATTCTAACTCATATAACACATAAACTGGTCAAATCATGCTAATCGAGGTGAAGACACACAAATCGAGGTAAAGACAAAAACTGGGGTTTCACATTCTCTCCTCCTTAAAACAATTGTGTCCGCGCAATTCTCGAACTGACCCACAATTAAATCCTCAATCGTTACACTTAACAATACTTCTCTTAGTTCTCATTTATCGATGACACCTAACCAAAGACCTCAAAAGAACAAACTCTATTGACTGCAAGATGATTATCATTATTCTAAGACAATCTTCAATTCATAATTCTCTCCCACCTAATATCACATTGCATATGAAAAAAATTACAACTTCAAGGTCTTAGCATGCCACCACTACTTATCAATCATCCCCTACTACACAAAAGAGCTCTATGAACACCTCGAGGGTTTAAAAACTCATTCATGATAATATGAATGATTATTGATCAAGGGAATATCTCAAAAGTGACATTGGTCAGTAAATGGCTCTTATGAAATTTACAAGGCAATAAGAATATGGAAAGTCATATTCGAGCCAACAATCAAGTAAACAAGTGGTCAAACAGGTTAGACAATCAAGAGGTTAATAGTTTAATAAGGAAGCATGATAACTAAGATAAGAAATGTCTCAGCACCTATCAGTTAAATAAGTATGAACAAAGGATGATGACCAGTCAAAATAGTACTGAGTATGTTGAACAAAATTCCTGAACAAGTAGGCATTTCAATTCTCGATGATTGTTCAAGGAACCAACAAGTAAGTTGTACTTGAGGCGAAATGAAATTAAGAAATAAGAGATGATTAATTCACTAGAAAATATGAGTGTCAAGATAATGAGTATCTCAGCACTCAATAACCAAAGAAGTATAAATAAGAAATGATAGTGCTAATTATATTAAATGAGTAATTACAAGCAAAGTAATGGCTCAGGATTTAATAATAAAACAATAGGATTAACACAGGTCAACAAGAATGACAATGATGTACTTAGGTAGGGAGTACATCAAGCAAGTGAACTTCGAACAAGTAAAATGGTATACCAAAGGAAAAATTACTTTCAAATGAATAGTAATAGGATGAAATGAAATATGTTGAAATCAATGGCTGGAGATATAGAATGAAATATAGAAGTCTCAAACCTTAACTCCAATAAACGACATTGCTATAAGAAGCAAATATGAATGTTAAGAATAGAAACAATGTCAAATGAGTATAGGATCCATTAATCCAATAAGTAAAACTTTCAAGAAACAATTGATATGCTAGAAAAGTGTAACTCTCTCTCAAATAAGTGAGAATAAAGTAGAAAAGAATAATAGGACCAATAGAATAGGAAGCACAAAAGGGGTGTCCCACCTACACATTTAAATACCAAGAAGTCAAACCCTACAATCTATCTTCCTCCCAAAACAAGACACTAAGGAGATCTAGAGAACCTAAGGAGTCATAACAATCACCAAACAAGATAAATCACTCAAAAATTTTACATTCCGTACCAGACCAATCACCAAACAAGATAAATCACCGATTACCCAACAAGATTAACTAATGAAGACTCCAAAATCTGATAACACAATACAGATTCATACTAACCCATTATAACACAAGAGAATCCCCAATCAACAATTTAGAAAGTCACACCACCTAGAACTCAAAAGCTTGATGTAGGCAAGTAAATGTTCAGTCACCAAAATGCATTCTTATTTCCTCAAATAATTCTATCTCCCAACAATTACATCTTCGAATAAAGTTACTTTAGTCAGGAATCACTCCAATTGTCTCCAAGGTTTAAAGATCAAAACTCCAAAATATCCATTAATAATATAGCAATCCCAAATAGTAGAAATATTCACATGTTATACCACACTTCATTGCATTCACAAATATACATCACTAATTCCTCAAATAAATTCATTCTAAAATAACTTCAAGGAAGTATAGTATGAGTTGAGACTCCAAAAGTGTCTAATCACAACCTCACGAAAACCTCAACTTATGATCCATCTCTAAGTAATAACAAGTTAAACATGGCAACAAAAGTAATTATAATCATCAAGATACATTGTTATTTCCTCAAACAACTTCATTCTCGCTAAAGGAACATCAAGAATAGATCCATTAAACTAAGACTAAAATCCATAAACATAACAATTAAAATCTCATTGATAAACTACTAGAATAATAATAATTCAAAATCATGACCTACCTCTATTTTCAAAAACTCTTGCAGTCATCCTTACTTCACCCAAAAGAATCATCCACGGTTATAGCATATATACAATTATATCTCATGAAAACAAGTACCAACATATTACATGATTATCATATATTACAACATTATCACATAACACACAATTTTACATATAAGAAGCCAACATCACATAAACAAGTTATATAATAAAAGTAAGTTATAAACAATTAAAGTCACATAAGCAATAAACTTCACATAAGACAAGTTAATCACGTAACTCACATTGGTTACTTAAAGTACATTGAGCACCTAAAGCACGTTGTTTCACATAAGATAGTTATAAACAATTAAAACCACATGAGCAACTAACTTCACACAGACACTTCAATCACATAAAACACATTTGTCACATAAAACACATTAATCACAAAATGCATATTAACTACAACACATTGAGTTTGTAAGACACGTTATCACATAAAACATATTGACCACCTTAGTTCACTTAACATATAAAGCATATTGATCACATAGAAAGTTAGACACATAAGTAAATTAATCACATAAGCATACTAACATATGTTTCACTTTTCTTTCACTTAATACATACTTGTATGCTTAGACCACTACCCAAATTCTGAGGATACCTCGGCTGACAGCTAAACATGCGCTCTGATACCACTTAAATGTCATACCCCAACTCGACCCCTCTTACGATCAGTCAAGACGTAACGAAATTTCGACAGTATAACGACAGTAACATGAACATCAGGGCTCTAAACCAACCCTTAAGAACAACATACATCAAACTCCACAAATCACCAACCAACTCGACAATCAAATTAACAACATACAACGCAACCATTTCATACATTAAACATACTTTTATCAACTCATTCATAGTTATGCGCCTCCGTTCCAACATAATACATTTACTATATAACATACACTTCCAAAATAGATTATAGCCTACCTAGCAACCTAATAATGTTCCAAAACAAGACTACTAAGCTAGCAACATTTAATTCATTATCTTTACAACATCTTATACATCATAAACTTCTAAGTAAATACAAAACATATAGTTTTAATATACAAGATAACAAAAGACAACTACATCTCAGATATCAATGACAAGACTTTGGCACATAGGACTTGTCCACATAAAGCACATTCTCAGCTTCCTTAGGCAAGTACCCGTATTCTAGTTCTGTAACACCTGTATGCATGCAATAATTGAGAGTGAGCTTATATAAAACAAGCCCAGTGAGGATTCGATAGATCTCTAACAGTATTTACTATACTCCTTGGAAATTATCTTTTGAGCAGTAAACACACAATAAACATCAATAACAATATAAACACATAAACTATAATGACCATTCAATAAAGGATACTCTAGTTGTTGTAGCTCCAAATGCCATCACGATCTCAACCAACTTCTTATCACTCCCATGACACAATGACCTGAGGTTCCTCACTAGCCCTGCCCTCCATGGCATCTCCGCCTATGCGAGATGAGGGTAGCCTCTGATAGCCATGCTGTTTTCAACCCGACGGCCCGATACCGCCTAAGAGGTGGCACACACATACCAAGACTCATCAATAATAATAAACAGACAACAGTTTCCGTTGACTATCTCTCGGTTCATCAATAATCAATATTTAATAATCAATAATCAATAATCAGTAATCAATAATCAATAATCAATAATAAATAATCAATTAATCATCAATCAATTAATAACATTTCAACAACATAACATCAACTAATCAATTAACAACTAAACAACTAAGTTAGATGACAAAGTAGGCCTCCCAACTTAACATGAATTAGACACACAACCAAACCCTAATCTAACCATCAACAACTCACAATTCAATCGCTCAAACACCACCCAATCATCTAAAGGCATTTATCAACATTTTAAGGAAAGACAACCTAAACTTCTAATAATCATAACTTACATTCTACTAATCCAAACAACTCCAAACCACTTCCTATCCCTCACTCACTCAAGCAACTACATTAGCCCCCTCAGAAACCAACCAAAATGCATCCAAATCAAGCCCAACAATCCTAAAACCACAATGGACCTAGGCTGAAATTTTTAGACTTTCACACCGACATCACAATCAAAATTTCGGCATTACAACGGTACTACCCTGTATTTAACAAACTTTTACAAATCGATGGCAATCGATTCCAACTACTACAACTCAAAATATTCAACAAATAGCCAATAACTGAACTTTTAATACCCGAAAATAAAAATTTGTGCTACAACGGTTCAAATCTTATATAAACGCATATAAATGATCCTTAGCATGCAATGAGCAATAATATAACATCAATTCAACTTTCTAACGGTTCAAAATTCAATTATACGCAAAAATATAAAAGATGACATTTGAGATCTAGAATTTTTCTCTCACCTTTGATGTGTTTTGATGCAAGAAATATGTAGAATGGATGCGCAACAAGTAAAATCAAGCTTTGAATGAAGTGATTTGGACTTGAATTGCAAAATCTATGTGAAAAATGCTTTGAAAAACCTTGAAAATGCCTTCTTTCTTCTCCTTCATGGATTTTTGGTAATGTGTGTGTAAAATGAGTATGTTTTGTGAGCTTTTAATGTGTGTTGATGATATATTAAGCAAAGGTCAAACAAATAAAAGAAAGTCAAAGTTGACACTTAGTTATTTTTAGTGTTTTCTTGTTCTTTAATTCCATTTTAGACTATTTCTTGCTCAAAACATTAAATTGACACTTAAACTAATTCTAGGTAATATATTTTAGGTGACAAAGAGTTTTACATTCAAACATTTCCACCCGAGTTGGCTTAAAACTCATTTTTCTCAAAAGAAAGTGTAAAAACCTTTAAAATTTCAAAACCAATTCCAAATCTATTTTAATCAAACATGGGTCTATTAATACCCGAGGTCTAGGTTTTAAAACGTTTGAAACACCCCTGTAAAAATTTTAGAGGATAGGTGTTTAAAATACTATTCACTAAAACCGGCGATAAAATTTATGTTGCCGATTTTGATGAAAATTTCATGAATATACACATAGCATATATTAGGAATATAAATCACACATATTTAACACATTCTAACTCATATAACACATAAATAGGTTGAATCACGCAAATCGAGGCAAAGATGCACAAATCGAGGTAAAGACAAAAACTGGGGTTTCACAACTGGGACCCCCGTGCCCAGCCCTTAGAGCCAATCCTTTTCCCGAAGTTACGGATCCATTTTGCCGACTTCCCTTGCCTACATTGTTCCATCGACCAGAGGTTGTTCACCTTGGAGACCTGATGCGATTATGAGTACGACCAGGCGTGGACGGTACTCGGTCCTCCGGATTTTCAAGGGCAGCCGGGGGTACACAAGACACCACGCGACGTGCGGTGCTCTTCCAGCAGTTGGACCCTACCTCCGGCTGAGCCATTTTCGGGGTGGGTAGGCTATTTAACAGAAAAGATAACTCTTCCCGAGGCCCCCGCCGACATCTCCAGACTCCTTGACGTTGCTGTCAACCGCCATGTCTCGGTTCAGGATTTTTAACCCGATTCCCTTTCGGTGCACGCACGGAACGCCCTATATGTCGGGCTTCCCCCGACCCTTAGGATCGACTAACCCATGTACAAGTGTCATTCACATGGAACCTTTCTCCTCTTCATCCTTCAAAGTTCTCATTTGAATATTTGCTACTACTACCAAGATCTGTACCGACAACCGCTCTGTCCGGGCTCGTGCCATGGGTTTTGCAGCGACCGCCACGCCCTCCTATTCATTGGGGCCTGGCACTTGACCTGACGGCCGGGTATATGTCGTGCACTTAAGCGCCATCCATTTTCGGGGCTAGTTGATTCGGCAAGTGAGTTGTTATACACTCCTTAGCAGATTTCGACTTCTATGACCACCGTCCTGTTGTCTTAATCGACCAACACCCTTTGTGGGATCTAGATTAGTGTGCAATTGGGCACCGTAACCCGACTTTTGGTTCATCCCACATCTCCAGTTCTACTTACCAAAAATGGCCGCCTTGGAGCTCTTGATTCAGTGGCACGGCTCAACGAAGCAGCCTCGCCGTCCTACCTATTTAAAGTTTGAGAATAGGTCAAGGGTGTTGCGCCCCCGATGCCTCTAATGATTGGCTTTACCCGATAGAACTCGCACGTGAGCTCCAGCTATCCTATGAGAAACTTCGGAGGGAACCAGCTACTAGATGGTTCGATTAGTCTTTCGCCCTTATACCGAAGTCAGACGAACGATTTGCACGTCAGTATTGCTGCGAGCCTCCACTAGAGTTTCCTCTGGCTTCGCCCCGCTCAGGCATTGTTCACCATCTTTCTGGTCCCGACAGGTATGCTCGTACTTGAACCCTTCTCAGAAGATCAAGGTCGGTCGGTGATGCACCCCTCGGGGAAGATCCTGCCAATCAGCTTCCTTGCGCCTTGCGAGTTCACACACCCGCTGACTCGTACACATGTCAGACTCCTTGGTCCGTGTTTCAAGAAGGGTCGAATGGGGAGCCCGTAGGCCAGTACCGGGAGCACACAGGTACCGAAGCACGCCGAAGGCGTGCGCTGCCCACCATGATCGAGGCGATGGCATTCCACGGACATATCTACTGCTCGGGCTTTGGCTGCCACCCCAATCCGTTCTGCATACGACTGGGGCACATCGCCGGCCTCCATCCGCTTCCCTCTCGACAATTTCAGGCACCCTTTGACTCTCTTTTCAAAGTCCTTTTCATCTTTCCCTCGCGGTACTTGTTCGCTATCGGAAATTTTGTCTCGCCCGTATTTAGCCTTTGACAAAATTTACCGCCCGCTTAGGGCTACATTCCCAAACAACCCAACTCGCCGACAGCGCCTCGTGGTGCGACAGGGTCCAGGCACGACGAGGCTCTCACCCCTTCTGGTGCTCATTTCTAGCAGACTTGGGCCCGGTTCGCCACTGAGGACGCTTCTCCACACTACAATTCGGACAGCGGAGCCGTCCGATTCTCAAGCTGGGCTGTTCCCGGTTCACTCGCTATTACTAAGGGAATATTTGTAAGTTTCTTTTCCTCCGCTTATTGATATGCTTAAACTCAGCGGGTGATCCCGCCTGACCTGGGGTCGCGGTCGTAGTGCACGGCGTTGGAAGGTCTATCTTCAGTCCCTCATGCGCAACAGGACGTCGCACGATAACTCGCGAGTTGAATGGACCAAACACCACTTGTCGTGACGTATGTCGCGTCGGACTAGCATTATGCCAACCGCGCCTCAAGACACGGGAGCCACAATCCACCCCCACGCACAGACCCGGCCACCCAGTGTTAGGGCTCGGGGTAGTAGGTGTGACGCGATGCATGACGCCCAAGCAGACGTTCCCTCGGCCTGACGACTTTTAGCGCAACTTGCGTTCAAAGACTCGATGGTTCACAAGATTCTGCAATTCACACAAAGTATTGAATTTTGCTACGTTCTTCATTGATGCGAGAGCAGAGATATCCATTAGCGAGAGTCGTTTTCATTTCCTAAGGGAACGAGGCCTAACTCGGCATACCGCGGACGGGGCAGGGATAGGCTGACCCCCATTTTTTATTTTCCTTGGCGCATTCCGTGCTGGAGTTAGTTGTTTGAGGGCCGTTCGCCCCGACTCAGCACCGACACACGGGCTGGGGATGAGCTGCCTCCCCCGCATTGTCCCTGCATCGTTTAAACGGGTTCGCAGGTCGTTCTGCCTTCGTAGGGTTCGACAATGATCCTTCCGTGGGTTTTCCTACGGAAACCTTGTTACAACTTCTCCTTCCTCTAAATGATAAGGTTCAATGGACTACTCACGACGTCGCGGGCAGCGAACCGTCCACGTCACCGCGATTCGAACACTTCACCGGATCATTCAAGTAGTAGGAGGAATAGGCGGTGTGTATAAAGGACAGGGACGTAGTCAACGCGAGCTGATGACTCGCGCTGACTAGGAATTCCTCGTTCAAATCAAAGAATTTCAGCTCTAACTATGAAATACGAATGCCCCCGACTGTCCCTGTTAATCATTACTCCGATCCCGTAAGCCAACTGAATAGGATTGAAATCCTATAATGTTATCCCATGCTAATGTATACAGAGTGTAGGCTTGCTTTGAGCAGTCTAATTTCTTCAAAGTAACATCGTCGGAGGCACGACCCGGCCAGTTAAGGCCAAGAGCGTATTGCCGGCAGAAGGGACGAGACGACCGGTACACACTTGAGGCGGACCGGTCAGCCCATCCCAAAGTCCAACTACGAGCTTTTTAACTACAACAACTTAAATATACGCTATTGGAGCTAGAATTACCGCGGCTGCTGGTACAAGACTTGCCCTTCAATGGATCCTCGTTAAGGGATTTAGAATGCACTCATTCGAATTACCAGACTCTTTGAGCCCGGTATTGTTATTTATTGTCACTACCTCCCCGTGTCAGGATTGGGTAATTTGCGCGCCTGTTGCCTTCCTTGGATGTGGTAGCCGTTTCTCAAGCTCTTTCTCCGGAATCGAACCCTAATTCTCCGTCACCCGTCACCAACATGATAGGCCACTATCCTACCATCGAAAGTTGATAGGGTAGAAATTTAAATGATGCGTCGCCGGCACGAGGGCCATGCAATCCATTAAGTTATCATTAATCATCGCAGCAACGGGTAGAGCCCGTGTCGACCTTTTATCTAATAAATGCATCCCTTCCAAAAGTTGGGGTTTGTTGCACGTATTAGCTCTAGAATTACTACGATTACCAAGTAGTAGATACCATCAAACAAACTATAACTGATTTAATGAGCCATTGGCAGTTTCACAGTCTGAATTAGTTCATATTTATACATACATGGCTTAATCTTTGAGACAAGCATATGACTATTGGCAGGATCAACTAGGTACCATTCCTCACCGATGCCGGCATCGCACGAGGCACGTCGTCCCTTAAGGGTCGACGGCTCGAGACGAGCGTACGACTGTCATACGCGGTTAGCGACGAACGCTGGTTTCGGGCAAAAAGAGGCCAAAGACCCCATACCGTCGTGATGTACCGCATCTGAGAGATCGAGTGACGCACCATGGGCCACGTCTACTATACTCGTAGGAGTGAGCAACGTGGAACACGGGACGTGCTTAGGGGTTCTCCCCACGTCGTCCACAGAGGCAAAGGTAAGGTGAAAGATGGACGATGTGACTTTATACTGCTGTCTTTGTTGGTACACAACATAGGAAATAGACCAGCCGATCGAGGCAACGTTAGCACTCGGCTTGCAAATGAAGAAGCAAGCAGGGGCGGATGTCGCTGCTCAAGCAGGGATCCAACCGACCGATACAAGCCGACCACCACTTATGCGCTATCACATTCGCTATGCCCGGACTACTAAGTCGGTAACCGCCCCACCGTCTAGGCAAATGAAGCCCTTCAGGCAAACAGAACTGGCGAGATAGCCCGAGCACGCACCGCTAGGCACGAAGAATTTCTGAGGGACAAGGGACAGGAACGGCATGAGGTGCATGACTAGGCTGCATGTTGCAAGCTTATGAGCCTACTTCGAGGTGCTTGACCAAGCACCGAGTGCACGCACTTGAGGTACCAACCGAAAGCAGACTTCTTGCCCACACAGTGCTTCAATCGCCACAACACTAGACCACGTCCATCGCATTATGACTCAGCGAGGACCATGGCGGCGTGTGCTAGGCGATTCACGCATCCCGTAGACCCATAGGAATACATTGTCGGATGGCTTTGAGGCAGCACGGTGCTTGGATCGCCACGACATTGAAGCTCTAGCCATCGTCTCATCGCAACGCTCAAGTTGTCACTTAACGAAAGCCAAGGCCGTGTGCTTGGTGATTCGCGCATCACGCATGCCCCTACCGTCCCCCTGTATGCACCCATATGCGTAGAACGGGACTATCAAACTATCTTCCTGCCCATGCGGTGATTGGATCGCCACAACACTAGACCACGTCTGTCGCATTACGACTCAGTGAGGACCATGGCATCGTGTGCTAGGCGATTCACGCATTGTGAGGCCCGTCCTCGATTTGCGTGTGATACCTCGTTTTGTGTGCCCTAACCTAGATTTGTGTGCCTTGACCTAGGTTTAAAAGTCAGGTCTCGTTTTATGTGCCTTGCATTGAATTACGTGCATTCATTTAGGATTGCATGCATTTACTTGGGAAATGTGCATTTGTCTTGTAGTTCGTTCCTTACCTCGTAGTGCGTACCCTAAACCTAAGAAAGCGTGCCTGCACGCTAATCAAGAAAGCATCTTGCATGAAGCTCTAGATCATTAATTATTCCTACAAACTCCACTAACCAATATTAAAATGCAAATTCAACTCACTAAAACACGAAATTGCACCAAAAGCTAAGCATTCTTATTCTTTATTCTTTATTCTTTTGCACAACTCAAACACACAATATAATAATGCTCAAAACATGACAAAAATTCAGAATTTTGCAAGCCTTGGCCGACCACTTCTTGCATTTGAACTAGCATTGCATAATTTAAAAACATTCCTAGACATTCTATGACACCAACACTTAAAACAAAGCATAAAAAAACTCCTAAAAACACTACCCAAGCATGCCATTCTCGGCCTTTACACCATGCCCATGCTAGACAATTCAAAAATATGCTGTTGAAGACACAAAATCAGAATTTTGTGAAGCTCAAGGCCGACCAAAATGCTTAAGCTTTTCATTTCTTCTCACATTCTCTCTTTCTCTCATTCACACACTCTCTCTCGGTTTTGGCTACAACCTTAGACTCCATAGCTCAAGCTCATCATCCTAAGGTTCATCTGGACACTCAAGGCCATAGGAAGCTCGACCAAGCAAGCTAGAAGCAAGAAAATTCGCATGCAAGCACACAAACTCATCAATTCTCAACATAGGTATGTTTGATAGCTTCCACATCATTTGTTTTTGTTCTAGCCACATGCACATACTAAGAACATGGTATCTAAGCTAGGAATTAGAGAATCTCAAGTTATCTCTCGGCCAAGCAAGGAGAAAGCCGATCTTGTGCATCTTCAAGAGCTTTGTGCATCTTCATTATTCTCTTGCTAAGGTGAGGGTTAATCTTCTTTTAAAAGCTTTCAAAACCCACATGCATGCCTTCATATGTCTATTATTACCTCTGTACTTGTGATATATGTGTGTACATGAGTTTTTGTAAACATGCATGGCAACATATTTGGCTAGAATTTGAAGATAGGTGAAATCGCGTAAAAGGGCAGTTTTCTGACTTGTTGGAGCAAAGTGAATTTGACCAGGTAAATGATGTTTAAAATCCGTGAAAATTGGTAGGTGACTAGTTTTTCAAGTTCTGAGCATTTTTCATAGAAAGAGGCCAAGGCCAATTTCGATTCTAAGGTCTTCAAAATGGCAAAACATCGAAAGGTGTCTAAATCTGGAAAATCTGGAAAATGAAGCAGGTTTTTGGCAATTCACTGTCCTTGTAGAACGAACCAGTTTTGACTTAGCAATTGATATCTAAAATGTATGAAATCTGGAATGTTGCTAGATTTTTTAGGTCTGGACATTTTTGTCAGAAATAGACTAAGGATAAATCTGACCCTAATGTCCTCAAAAATGACAAGTGTTGAAATGTGTACAAATCTGAACAGTTTTGCGTAGTGTCACGGTTTTGGCTATAACTCTCGAATCCGAACTCCAAATGATGCGAGGTTTGTTTCTAGATTTAGTTGACTTAATAAGATTTAATTGGAAATTTTTTTATTGGAGATTATTTGCTTGTCCAAATAATTGTGGGAAAACAGACCCTTGCAGTGAGGTTTTTATCTAGTGACATGCTTTGAAAATTATTGTAACTTCTCTTGTGGTATTAAATGCTTGGAATTGTGGCACTTGGATGTTGTGTGGACTGTCTTGAATGACTGAGGATGTTTTAATTAATCGATGCATGGCTTGGTTTAATTACATGACAACTTGTGGCTTAATCACAGGGGTAGGCATGAATTGAAACCCTAGTGAATATGAAAACTCGCTAAGTGTTGGTCCTAGGGTTATTGTGTCCAATTGTATGATTAGTGGGCTTCCTAAGAAATGTTAAGTGTGCTTGAAATTGATTTCCTGATGATTACATGTTGATAAGTAGACCTTTCTTATACCCGGTCCCACGTAGACGTCATTAAAGGATTGTATAAACTTATTATCTGATTACGTGAACCCCGAAATGAGTTATATGACTTGATTTACATGTGTTACATGGCTGTCCATTTAATATTCATATAACTCAATGTGCCTTACAAGTGAAATTACCTGTCATAGCATGCCTCGTGTGTTTACTTGTGAACGTGCGATCTTATGATTGCTTGGAGGCAACCTACTTTGTTGTCCTCCTAATGTGATATGTTAAATGTTATAAATGTGCATTGCATACAAGGTTGCAACCTTTCATTGTGGCATGGTAGCGTTTCACGCACGCCAGGTGGCATCGAGCTTGCCAGTGCTACCGTGACTACCATGGTCCAATTCCCTCTCTCGCTTGGCATTCCACCCTCGGAGAATTGGGTCGTAGATTTTCGAGGTACATCCAGAGTACACCCAAATGGAAGCGATAAGTGGATTATTGAAGTCGGCCACAACAAGCTTATCAAAATCGATATTGAGAGCAAATGCTCACCGTATCCTTGAAATGATTGGTAATTGTATATGTTGCTCAATTTGATTCTTATACTTGCGTACCTTATTACTTGTAATACGTGACATGTTTTCAAAAAGGGGTTTTTCATAAGTTAACCGAAAAAAGAATTTCAAAACGTATTTCTCGTTCCCCCTCGCTGAGTTCGTAAGAACTCACCCTCTTTTATCATCTCAGGTGAAGAAGACTAGGAACAGATACCCGAGGACAACGTGTCTATTAATGACTCCTTGGAATGATTGCTTGCCCTACGTGCCTTATTTGACTATGGCCATTTTGTGAACGATATGTTGCTTGAAGACTATTTCTTATGTTGCTGTTGTTGTATCGTAAATGACCCCCGTTGTAATTTGGGGTCAAATTTTGGGTTGTACTGATCATAAATAGACAGACACTCTTAAGGTCGTTTTTGCTATCTCTACTGGTTAGTATCTATCACAGGCTTATGAAGTATCAGGTAAAGGATTAAGTAAAATGAATCTATCCAATCTTAAGCAGGTGCTTATTGGTAAGCTAAGATCAACAGGTACTTTTGTAACTAGGATTAACAAACAAACGAGACAGAGTTATCATGCTAGGATGTTAATCAAACGAGACTTCGAGACAACTAGTAGGCATTTCGATTGGTGATAAATAGTAATCTTAGTTGGAAATAAATTTGAGACTGAAAGTTTTGAGGCCTTTAGAAAACTAAGTCAAACTAAAGAACCTAATTACAACCGTTATGTAACGCCCCGACCCAACCCCGCGCTAATGGTTAAGTCCGAACCCGACACACGGACAGAGTCTCCTCTGTACCGTGGACATACAAGAAACCTATAAACTCTCAAATAAAGCCTCAACAAGATAAACAAGCTTTCATAACTAAATATTTAAAGGTTCAAGGCCATCCGAGCCTTGAAGCATACAACAGTTCCAAAACCACACAAGCATGCAGGTAACTTGATTTCAACATAATCTGATAGCCATGCCATTCTAAGGTAGCATTAAAACATTCTTAAAAGATAAAACATCCTACATTAGGTCATTCACTCCCAAGCATGCAAGTTGATTAAGAGCAGAAACAAAAGTTATTACAAGCCATAATACCTCAAAGCTAACATTACAACCAACTAACTTTTAACTTGCAGTTACAATATATACATAGCCTTAAGGCCACAAAATAGATCATAACATGGTAGTACTTGAACAACATGTAATAACAAGAAATCACATCCACCTCAGAACAACACACACACAACAACTAGGGCAAAGGCTCTGTCTACACCTCTTCCTCCTCCACTACCACCTCAACTAGCTGGGGATCACCCTCAGCGTCTCCTGAAACATATATCGAGGTATGAGCAACCACTGTTGCCCAGTGAGGGATAAGGTCCCAGGGCGTGCAATGCAATAGGTAATACAGTTAAACAACAATAACAATTAAACAATTAAGGAAACAATGATAGCTTAAATAACCACATATTTAAAAGGATACATTTCCCATAACCCCTATACTCCAATCTTCACTTGGTCTTCATTCACAATCCACGAACCACGATCACGATCACGATAAGCTGGCATAGCCACAAACACTCCAGTGGGTGTACTCCGGATATACCCCGATAATCTTACGACCCAACACCCCCTGTCAATCTTTGGACCAGGCGAGTGAGGGAATAGAGCACGGAGTTTGAATATCCACTGACAAGCCCTCTGCCGCCCAGCCGATATTCAACACATCCGCCCCTGACACTATGGTTGCGCAACCACTATGCAATGTACTTTACAATGGCAAGTTAATGTCAATAATATAAGCAATAACACGTAGGAGGATCAACAAGGTAGGTTGACCTCGATGCAGTTAGAATAGAAGCAATTTATACAAGCAAAAGCAATTTTACAAAGGAGTATATACAAGACAAGTATAGAATCATGTCAAGAGCTCTAAAACAACTTGAAGTCACATTTAAACACTCAAGAAGTCATGCCAAGGTCTTAGAAGCATGAGACAACCAAAATTGCACCTAAACCCCTTTGTTTTCCAAGCTATTTCTCTTCCAAATCAAAGTTAACGATTCAATTTCAAAGGGAAACTATACCAACCTTCTAACTAACCCTCAAGGAACCCTTTTAACCCTCAAACACTTTCAAAAGCCCGCAATTACCCTAAAAGCCCCAAATTCCCTCTTCTAGCTTTAAACTACACATGCATCATCCGGGCTTCAAATAGGGGTTAGAAAAGCTTCTATAGCACCTAGGTAGCCTAAGAATACTATAAGTGAAGCCCGAATCCACTCGGATTCGCCTTAACCCCGAAACCTCTTTGTTAAAGTTGGCTAATTCATGTTATATGCGATATTAGAGCAATTCAAGTGTACGGGGCTATTAGACTACCTTCATTAACACCTAAGGCATCTATTAGAAGTGTTGAATCGAGCTAATATGCGTAATTACACAAAACCTTAGAAAAATGTCACTATTCAACTCATAAATCAAAATATCGATTCTAACCGTTTAAAAAGTGAAACAAGGGCTCAAATATGTTCTCTAGTACTTATAAACAAGGTATAATAGCATAGATAATCAATACAATAGCATTTAGTCACATTTTTAACAAATCAAGAAAATAGCAACCAATTTAAAATGCGAAAATAAGCCATGAAATCCCTCACCAATACGCGTAGGAGCACCTAGGAAGCTTGCACACACCCTAAACTACTTGCTCTAGGCTTGGCTTGGCTTGAATTGATGATTTGATGAAGCAAAAATCTCTAAATGGCAAGAGAAGGGCTGTCGGCCTGCTACAGTGAAATCTGCATAAGTTTTTTATTTTGTTTTGTGTTTTATGAGCTCAGGTGATATATAAGGTGGCTAAGTTGAGGTGGGGTTATGGTTGGGTGGTTAAGTGGACTTCTAAAATGCGCGTTGTTAACTTTAAAACGAGTCTAAGGTGAAAAGTGATGTTAGCTAATTAAATCTCTAAGTTTGGTAGCGTAACACTATTCATTTAACTACTAGAAACATTTTCTAAATGAGCTCTCCTATCGCTTCTAGCTCAATTGCATATTTTTTCCTCTCCTCTAAGAATTAATATGATTTAATAAAAATGTTAATTCACTAATATAATGCAGTTTGAAAATGGAGTGAATAGTGGCTAAAGAAATGGAATGAATAGTGGCTAAAGAAAACAGTTAAAAAAGCACAGAAGGAAATGCGCAAACAATAGATGCAACAGTAAATGAATGTAAGGCAAAAGCTTGGGCGTCACATCCTCTCCCCCTTGAACTAATTGCGTCCATGCAATTCTTACATGATTCGGCGAATAACTCTGGATAACGTTTTCGCATCTGATCCTCTCTCTCCCATGTAGCATCCTCTAACCAGTGATGATCCCACAAGACTTTAACCATCGGAATGCTTTTATTTCTCAGCTCCTAAACTTTCTGATCTACAATCCAAAGAGGTTTCTCTGTGTACGTCAAAGACTCACTGATTTCTAAAGGCTCGGGCTCAAGAATATGAGAGGGATCTGGCTGATACTTCTGAAGCATAGAAACATGGAAGACATCATGAATTCTACCCAGGCTAGGAGGCAAAGCTAGTCGATAAGCCAAATCACCAATGGGTTCAGTTATCTCAAATGGTCCCACATAACGAGGACTGAGTTTACCTCATATACCATGCCGAATCAAACCTTTGCGGGGAGAAATTTTAAGAAATACTCGATCCCCAACGACAAATTTCAAATCACGACGGCATCTATCTGCATAACTCTTTTGCCGACTCTGTGTTGTAAGTATTCTTTTTCTTATAAGATGAACATTATCAATCATTCTGTTCATCTCTGGCAATAAAGTAGGATCAATAGATTTCAACTCTCCAACTTCATCCCAATATAAAGGAGATCTGCATTTCTGCCCATATAAAGCCTCATACGGTGCCATACCGATAGTAGCTTGATAACTGTTGTTATAAGCAAATTCTACAAGAGGTAAGTATTTCTCCCAACTCTTACCGAAGTCCAAAATGCATGCTCAGAGCATATCCTCAAGTATTAAGATAGTTCTTTTAGATTGTCCGTCAGTTTGAGGATGATGAGAAGTACTGAAGTTCAATGTCGTGCCCAAAGCTTTTTGAATCTTCTGCCAGAACTGAGATGTGAATCTGGGATCTCTATCTAACACAATACTCTTAGGAATTCCATGAAGTCTAACAATATTCTCAACATAAATTTCAACCAACCTATCAAGAGATTCAGTTTTCTTTGGAGCAATAAAATGAGAGGTTTTGGTCAATCTATCCATGACAACCCAGACTGAATCATGACCTCTTGAAGACCGCGGTAAATCTGACACGAAATCCATGGTGATGTGGTCCCATTTCCAAACAGGAATGACCAATGGCTGTAACAACCCCACCGGTCTCTGATGTTCATCTTTTACTTTCTGGCATGTAAGACATTTAGCAACATAGTCCGCAATCTCTCTCTTCATGTTGTTCCACTAGTAGTTCTGTTTCAGATCTCTGTACATCTTAGTACTGCCTGGATGAATTGTATACTTAGAATTATGAGCCTCTGCAAGAATTTATTTCTTTAAAGCTGGCTCAGAAGGAATGCAAATTCTACCTTTGAATTTAAGAAGACCATCGTCACGCAATTTGAAATCTGACTCTCCCCCTTTTGACTTTTCTAAGATTTCCATCAATTGCAGATCAGCCCGCTAAGCCTCTCTAATCCTGGATAATAAAAGAGACTGGATATGCAAACTTGCAAATTGAACACCAAAATCTGAAATGTTGGGCCTCCATAAACATAATTCCTCCATGAACTCCCAATTTTTGATAATTAGACTAGCAACTGTAGCCTTTCGGCTTAAGGCATCAGCAACAATATTAGCCTTACCTGGCAGATAATTGATAGTACAATTATAATCTTCAAGCAACTCCAACCAACGCCTCTGCCTCATATTCAACTCTTTCTGAGAAAAGAGATATTTTAGACTCTTGTGATCAGTAAAGATTTCAAATTTATTACCCAAAAGATAATGACGCCATTTCTTTAACGCAAAGATGATAGCTGCAAGCTCGAGATCATGCGTCGGGTAATTAAGTTCATAAGGTTTCAATTTTGTAGAAGCATAAGCGATAACTCTCCCATTCTGCATCAATACACAGCCCAAACATTCCTTAGAAGCATCACTATAGATTACCAGATTATCGGTACACTCAGGTAGGGCAAGAATAGGAGCTGTGGTTAATCTCTTCTTTAATTCTTGGAAGCTAGCCTCACACTTCTCATTCCAGTCAAATATAGTCTTCTTCTGAGTGTGTTGAGTCAAAGGTCCAGCAATTTTAGAGAAATCCTTGACAAACCTTTTGTAATAACCTGCTAAACCCAGAAAATTGAGAATTTCTGTAATAGTCTCCAGCCGTTTCCATGCCATGACAACCTCAATCTTTGCTGGATCAACGGAAATTGCATCCTGAGAAATAATGTGGCCCAGAAAAGTGACTTGTCTTAACCAGAACTCACATTTGCTAAACTTTGCAAATAACCGATGCTCCTGAAGTGTCTGCAGTACAATCCTGAGATGTTGTTCATGTTCCGCCTCAGATTTAGAATAGACAAGAATATCATCAATGAAAATAACCACAAACTGATCCAGATAGGGGTAGAATACTCTCTGCATCAGATCCATAAATGCGGCAGGAGCATTTGTTAACCCAAACGGCAGAACCACAAACTCATAATGACCATACCGAGTTCTGAAAGCAGTTTTGGGAACATCATCAGACTTAATCCTTAACTGATAATAGCCCTGCCTCAGATTAAATTTAGAGAATACCCTGGCACCTTGCAATTGATCAAATAATTCCTCAATCAAAGGCAATGGATATTTGTTTTTGATAGTTATCTGATTAAGACCCCGATAATCAATGCATAACCGAAGAGATCCGTCTTTCTTTTTAACAAATAAGACCGGTGCACCCCAAGGTGAAGAACTCGGCTGAATGAATTCCTTCTCAAGTAAACCCTGCAACTAAATTTTCAATTCTTGCAACTCAGATGGAGCCATTCTATACGGAGTTCTAGAGATAAGCGTAGCCACTGGTAATAAGTCGATCACAAACTCTATCTCTCTATTAGGTGGTAAACCAACTAACTCCTCAAGAAATACCCCCGGAAACTCTCTCACGATAGTTACATCATTCAATTTCAATTGATCACTAGGTTGATTAATCAAATAAGCAAAGTAAGCCTCACAACCCTTACCTAACATTTTTGATGCTTTAATAGAAGATATGATAGGAGTCCCTGTAGATTTTCTACTACCAACTATTTTAAGTATGGGCTGGTCGGGCATTTCTAGTTTCATAATCTTCTTTCTACAATCAAGCTGGGCATAATATTTACCTAACCAGTCCATCCCCAATATAATTTCAAAGTCGCGAAAAGGTAGAATAATTAAATCGGCAGGAAAAATATGACATTGAATACAAATATTACATGCCTTGCAGATAGATTTGGTGACAAACTTCGGCCCCATAGGAGTATAAACCACAATATCATGCAACAGTTTATCATGTTTCAACTTAGCATTTTGTGCACAAATAGGTGTAATAAATGAATGCGAAGCCCCAGAATCAATTAAAAGCTTAACTGATTGATCATTAAGAAGAAAAGTACCTTCTACTACAGCGGTCGTATCCGGAAGCTCCTCAGCATCTAAGGCAAATACTCGAGCCTGACACGGCGGTACTGGTGCTGCAACTGAACCCCTGGTCTGGTTTCCTTGACCAGATGTCTGACCCCTGGTATTCTTGAATTTCTGGCAGTCTCTAACCCTGTGTTGATCACTGCTGCATCCGGTACATTGGCCCAATCTCTTCCAACAATTCTCCTCAGTATGACCCTGGCGTTGACAGAAGCTGCACTGCTGGTGACGTCTTGCAACAGTGCCTCCTGAAGGAGCTCTGTAAGTAGAGGTAGCTGAAATACCCTGCTGAGAATGAACTACTGTTGGTCGGGTCTGCCCCTGACTCTGACTCTGACTCTGGCTCTGTGCTGGTCGCGACTGAATCTGAACAGGCCCTGTATAACTCTGTGTCTGCCTCGGCTGTGGACTCTGCCCAATTGGAATAGTCTGCCTCTCGTACCCCTGACTCTGAGACTGAAACTGCCGCTTACTCGATTGACTAGTCTTCGCCAACACGTCTGCCTTGCGTTTTTCATACCTCAAGGCGGCTCTGACCACTGCAGCATAGTTAGGGTAATCATTGGCAGACAGACTAAGCATAATATCCTTCCTCAATCCCATAATGAACCTGCATCTTCATATCCTCCAGTTGTACCAAAGCCGGCACATAACGGGAAAGCCTAGTAAAAGCAGCCTCATATTGATCTACTGTCATATTTCCCTGTTTCAAAGCTATAAACTCTGCCTGACGTCTCTCACGGGCAACCACTGATATATATTTATCTCGAAATTCTTGAACGAAGTCTGCCCATGAATGTTGAACTGCCTCAGCTTCCCATTTCTCATTAATAGTACGCCACCACTCCTCGGCGTCACCCTCCAACAGAAATGTAGCATAAGTAATCTTTCTCTCATCACTGCACTCTAGAATTGCAGCCACCCTTTCAAATTTCCTCAACCATAATTCGGCCTTCATATCGTCAGGTTCTCCAAAGAAGCTGTAGGCCCCGTGATGTAAAAATCGATCATACAAATTAACTCCAGTATCACCACTACCCTCAGCTCTGGCAGCCTGATTACCCCTAGCAGCCCCTGTCTGACCCTGCTTAGTTACAAACTGTGCAATAGTGTTCATAGCAGTAGCCATAGTAGCCAGAATCTGTGCAGTGCTGGGTTCCTGAACCTGTGGTGCATTTTCTGCCACATCGGCTTCTTGCCCGTGAACCCCCTTCTGGTTCTCTACCGACATTCTAATTCTCAGTTCGACGGCGGGGTCCCATCTCGAATAGCTAGAATGCAAAGTGTTATGACAGGTATATATGTGTATATATACAATTTACAAGTATCACATAAAGAAAAGTTCAAATAGATTCACATAAAGTCAAATATATAGAAGTTCATGTAAATATTCTACATTCATGAAATACATATAAGTCACTAGATCATACTTGACATCTAGACTCCTGATAGTCTATTTTCATGCTAGCATGTTCATTTCTAATTCAAATTTCACTCAGGAAAATCAAAGGACCACAGATTCATGCAATCACAAAGTCACATAACAAATCTCTACCCACAGACCAGGAAATTTAACCCAGCTTCATGCATTCTATAAGCTCTGATACCACCTAAAATGTAACGCCCCGACCTAACCCCACGCTAATGGTTAAGTCCAGACCCAACACACGGAAAGAGTCTCCTCTGTACCGTGGACATACAAGAAACCTGTAAACTCTCAAATAAAGCCTCAACAAGATAAACAAGCTTTCATAACTAAATATTTAAAGGTTCAAGGCCATCCGAGCCTTGAAGCATACAACAGTTCCAAAACCACACAAGCATGCAGGTAACTTGATTTCAACATAATCTGATAGCTATGCCATTCTAAGGTAGCATTAAAACATTCTTAAAAGATAAAACATCCTACATTAGGTCGTTCACTCCCAAGCATGCAAGTTGAATAAGAGCAGAAACAAAAGTTATTACAAGCCATAATACCTCAAAGCTAACATTACAACCAACAAATTTTTAACTTGTAGTTACAATATATACATAGCCCTAAGGCCACAAAATATATCATAATATGGTAGTACTTGAACATCATGTAGTAACAAGAAATCACATCCACCTCAAAACAACACACACACAGCAACTAGGGCAAAGGCTCTGTCTACACCTCAACTAGCTGGGGATCACCCTCAGCGTCTCCTGAAACATATATCGAGGTATGAGTAACCACTGTTGCCCAGTGAGGGATAAGGTCCTGGGGCGTGCAATGCAACATGTAATACAGTTAAACAACAATAGCAATTAAACAATTAAGGAAACAATGATAGCTTAAATAACCACACATTTAAAAGGATACATTTCACAAAACCCCTATACTTCAATCTTCACTTGGTCTTCATTCACGATCCACGAACCACGATCACGATCACGATAAGCCGGCATAGCCCCAAACACTCCAGTGGGTGTACTCCGGATGTACCCCGATAATCCTATGACCCAACACCCCCAGGCAATCTCCGGACTAGGCGAGTGAGGGAATAGAGCACAGAGTTTGAATATCCACTGACAAGCCCTCTACCGCCCAGCCGATATTCAACACATCCGCCCCTGACACTATGGTTGCACAACCACTATGCAATGTACTTTACATGGCAAGTTAATATCAATAATATAAGCAATAACACGTAGGAGGATCAACAAGGTAGGTTGACCTCAATGCAGTTAGAATAGAAGTAATTTATACAGGCAAAAGCAGTTTTACAAAGGAGTATATACAAGAGAAGCATAGATTCATGTCAAGAGCTCTAAAACAACTTGAAGTCACATTTAAACACTCAAGAAGTCGTGTCAAGGTCTTAGAAGCACGAGACAACCGAAATTGCACCTAAACCCCTTTGTTTTCCAAGCTATTTCTCTTCCAAACCAAAGTTAACGATTCAATTTCAAAGGAAAACTATACCAACCTTCTAATTAACCCTCAATGAACCCTTTTAACCCTCAAACACATTCAAAAGCCCGCAATTACCCCGAAAGCCCCAAATTCCCTCTTCTAGCTTTAAACTACACATGCCTCATCCGGGCTTCAAATAGGGGTTAGCAAAGCTTCTATAGGGTTAGCAAAGCTTCTATAGCACTTAGGTAGCCTAAGAATACTAAAAGAGAAACCCGAATCCACCCGGATTCGCCTTAACCCCGAAACCTCTTTGTTAAAGTTGGCTAATTCATGTTATATGCGATATTAGAGCAATTCAAGTGTACGGGGCTATTAGACTACCTTCATTAACACCTAAGGTATCTATTAGAAGTGTTGAATCGAGTTAATACACGTAATTACACAAAACCCTAGAAAAACGTCACTATTCACCTCATAAATCAAAATATCGATTCTAACCGTTTAAAAAGCGAAACAAGGGCTCAAATATGTTTTCTAGTACTTATAAACAAAGTATAATAGCATAGATAATCAATACAATAGCATTTAGTCATATTTTCAACAAATTAAGAAAATAGCAACCAATTTAAAATGCGAAAATAAGCCGTAAAATCCCTCACCAATGTGTATAGGAGCACCTAGGAAGCTTGCACACACCCTAAACTACTTGCTCTAGTCTTGGCTTGGCTTGAATTGATGATTTAATGAAGCAAAAATCTCTAAATGGCAAAAGAAGGGCTGTCGGCCTACTACAGTGAAATCTGCACAATTTTTTTCTTTTGTTTTGTGTTTTATGAGCTTAGGTGATATATACGGTGGCTAAGTTGAGGTAGGGTCATGGTTGGGTGGTTAAGTGGACTTCTAAAATGCGCGTTGTTAACTTTAAAACGAGTCTAAGGTGAAAAGTGATGTTAGCTAATTAAATCTCTAAGTTTTGTTACATAATACTATTCATTTAACTACTAGAAACATTTTCTAAACGAGCTCTCCTATCACTTCTAGCTCAATTACATATTTTTCCCTCTCCTCTAACAATTAATATGATTTAATAAAAATGCTAATTCACTAATATAATGTAGTTTGAAAATGGTGTGAATAATGGCTAAAGAAAACAGATAATAAAGCACAGAAAGAAATGCGCAAACAATGGATGCAACAGTAAATGAATGTAAGGCAAAAAGCTCGGGCGTCACACGTTATGCTGCCGATTTTTCGGAGAATTTTTTGGAGTTCTAGGCTAACGTTAAGTGTTAAACCTTAATGAACAGTTAAGTGCCCGAAATGATATGAATGTTTAGATCACATCCTAGTCTAACCTCTATAGGTCGGGTTGGGGTGTGACATGCATTGTGTAGAACCATAGGAACACACCATCCGATGGCTTTGAGGCTGCACAATGCTTGGATCACCACGACATTGAAGCTCCAGCCATCGTCTCATCGTAATGCTCAAGTTGTCACTTAACCAAAGCCAAGACCGTGTGCTAGGTGATTCGCGCATCGCGCATGCCCCTACTGTCCCCCTGTATACATCCGTATGCACGGAACGGGACAATCAAACTACTTTCCTGCCTATGCAGTGCTTGGATCGCCACGACACTAGACCACGTCCGTTGCATTACAACTCAGTGAGGACCATGGCATCGTGTGCTAGGCGATTCGTGCATCGCTCAGACCTGTCGAAACCAACTAGGGGATGGCTTCAAGACCGCATGGTGCTTGGATCGCCACGACATTGAAGCATCAGCAACCGTCTCATCACAATGCTCGCATCGTTGCTTAATGAAAGCCAATGCCACGTGTGCTAGGTGATTTGCGCATCACGCATGCCCTCCATCGTCCCCCTGTAAGCACCCATATGCACGGAATGAGACAAGCAAACTACATTCCTGCCCATGCGGTGCTTGGATCACCACGACACTAGACCATATCTATCGCATTATGACTTAGCGAGGACTATGACGTCGTGTGCTAGGCGATTCGCGCATCGCACAGGCACGTCAGAACCCATCGGGGGACGGCTTCAAGGCCGCATGGTGCTTGGATCGCCACGACATTGAAGCATCAGCAATCGTCTTATCGCAATGCTCGTGTCGTTGCTTAATGAAAGCCAATGCCACGTGTACTAGGCGATTCGCGCATCACGCTTACCCCCACCGTCCCCCAAGAGCCACCCAAGCCCACGATGTGCTTGGATTGCCACGACACTAGACCATGGTCGTGCGCATCCACTCGGCAACAGCCACGGCTTCGTGTGCTATGTGATTTGGGCATCGCGCAGGCCCAACGACACGTCAGGAGACGAGAATGTCCCCCAACATCTACCTAGCTGGCGGCACAGGGATGGTTAGTTTTGTGCTTGGGCAACCACTCGCCCTCTCATTCGCCATCCCAATGACGTCGACGGTGTTGCGGTACCAAGATGGATAATTAGGGGCTAGGGAAGGCACCACGTTCATCATTAGCCATCCTAGTACCGTGCCAAGGAACATGCCTAGGGTCGCGAGGTGAGGGTGGCACAGCCCAACACACAGGTATGCAATGCAATACCTCGGCATGATTCACTCGGTAGGCATTCCAATCCATAATATAGCCCACAATATAGCCCACAATGTGCCATTAAGTGCCCACAACGTCCCCCCGCATGGACCTCGACCAGGGGGCTTGACACCACATACCCCCCTATAGTACATTTAGATGCAAAAACCCAAGTGACAACAGTAGTATACATTTTGCCAGAGATTCATAATGGATGTTTTACACTATAAAAGGCCCCATATGGTATGATCTTTGTACCCAACTTGCTCCTTATTGATAGCATATGATATCCAAATGCTTCAAGATTATTTTTTTTGAATTTTTTTTTTAAATTTAATAATTGCGAAAAATGGAGAAAAATTATAAAAAATAGTAGAAAATTCAAAAAAAATTATATTAATTCATACATTAATTTGTTAAATGATATTCAAAAATATTTTTTTTAGAAAATTAATTTTTAAAATATAAAAATTATGAAAATAGGGAAAAATCAGAAAAAATACTAGAAAATTTAGGGAAATTTATATTAATTCATAAATTAATTTGTTTACATGATATTTGACGTTAAATTTTTTTTGGAAGGATTGAGAACCTGATTAATCTAATTCGCCTCACAAATATGACGAATAGTTATTTGGACAAGGGAAAGGTTAAGACCACTTCATAGATTTGGAAACCACTTGTAAAAGAACATCAATATCCACATTTGTGTCATAATACATTCTGCATACCCAATACCCACGAATGCTTAACATTGCTCATCATGCCCAACATCCCCTAGTAGTGCCAAAGCCGTCCCTTAACATCCCTTATCGTCCCCCAAGCGTACCCCCATAGTGCCCCAGCCGTGCCCCAACAGTGCCCCAATAGTGACCTTTGAGTGCCACGTGCGCGCCACTAGAGCGCACCATCGTGCGGCACGGGTGCCCTACTATCAACTGTGCATGTCCGGCCATTAACTCAGTAATCCTATCCATAGCTGCCCCCAAACGATCGTCACCCCTATCACGGCCTGGTGCCGCATTACAAGGAGTCTCATCTACTACCTCGGGCCTACCTCAGGTCCTTGGTCTACCGGCCATTCTACTAATCAAAGAGTTAGCACAGGTTATAGCACGTAAACAGGTTATAAACAACTATTAACACATAAACAACAAACTCATATAAAACACATAAACAAATTGATCACATAATCACATAAGCACTAAATCATATAATCACTTAATCACTTAATCATTTAATCATATTAATACATAGTTCACTTTTCTTTCTTTTCATACATACTTTCATGCTAAGACCATTACCCACATTCTGAGAATACCCCGACTGGCAACTAAACATGCGCTCTGATACCACTTAAATGTCACGCCCTAACTCGACCCCTCCTATAATCTGTCAGGACGCAACGGAATTTTGACAGTATAACGACAGTAAATGGAATACCGAAGCTCTAATCCAACCTCACTAGAACATCATACATCAACTCCATAAACCATACAACTAACAACTCCTCAATAAAATAACAGCATACAACATAACCATATTATACCATAATCATTCTTTGTTATACGCCTCTGTTCCAACATAATACATGATCCTTAATATACATTTGAAAAATATATTGAACCAACCTAGCAACCTAATCATAAACAAAAGAAGGCTACTAAGTTAGCATCAACTAATTCATTAACTTTTCAACATCTCATACATTATTAACTACAAAGCATATAAAAGTCAACTAGGTTATTATACAAGATAACAAAACAGTACAACATCAAGGATAAGACTCCGGAACATAAGACTCATCCACGAAAGGCACATTTTCCTCTTCAGGAGGCACGTACCCGTAGTCCTGCTCTACAACACCTATAAGCATGTAATAATAGAGAATAAGCTTATATAAAATAAGCCCAGTGAGGATCTGATAGATCTCTAACAATGTTTACTAAACTCCTTGGAAATAATCCTTTGAGCAGTAAACACATAATAACATCAATAATACTATCATCACATAAACTATAATGACCATTCAATAAAGGATACACTAGTTGGTGTAGCTCCAAACGCCATCACGATCATAACAGCCTTCTT
Source organism: Ehretia macrophylla (assembly GCA_037974665.1). Classification (NCBI taxonomy): domain Eukaryota; kingdom Viridiplantae; phylum Streptophyta; class Magnoliopsida; order Boraginales; family Ehretiaceae; genus Ehretia; species Ehretia macrophylla. Next base: position 61,503,484 of record CM075766.1, read on the forward strand.
GTGACTCCCATAAACTCACGCACCCGAGGTACCTCAATAACCTCTCCCTCCATGACACATTCGTCATGCGAGCTAGAGGTAGTCTCTGGTAGTCATGCCGTTATCAACCCGACAGACCGATGTTGCTCGAGAGGTGGCACACACATACCAAAGACTCAGCAATAATATTAAACATCAATCATTCACTAGAGGATAATCTAGAAGAATTGCCTAGCTCCCGGTTCATCAATCATCAATCAATAATCAATCAATAATCATAATTTCATCAAAACTGCACATGCAAAAAATACACAATCAAACCCTAGTTTACCCATTAGCAACTCACAATTCAATCACTCAAACACCACCCAATCATCTAAAGGCATAACTTAACATTTTAAAGAAAGACAACCTAAAGTTCAAATATTCATATCTTACATTCTACTAATCCAAACAACTCCAAACTAGTTTCTATCACTCACCCATTCAATCAACTACATTAGCCCCCTCGGAAAATAACCAAAACACATCCAAAACATGCCCAACAACCCTAAAACCCTAGTGTGTCATGGCTGAAATTTCCAGACTTTAGCACCGACCTTGCAATCAAAAATTCGGCATTACAACGACACTACCACGTAATTAAAAAACTTTTAGAAATCGACGGCAATCGATTTCAACCAACACAAATCAAAATATTCAACATTTAGAAAATTAATCAACTTTAAATACCCGAAAATAAATAATAATGTTACAACGGTTCAAATCTCGTAAGATTATATATAAATGATCCCTAGCATGCATGGAGCAATAATCTAACTTCAAATTAACATTCTCACGGTTCAATAATCATTTATACGCATAAACATAAAATATGAGTTTTGAGATCTAGAATTTTTCTCTCATCTTTGATGCGATATAAGCCTAGATATGCGTGCATTGCGTACCCAACAAGCAAGAACAAACTTTGGTTCAAGAGTTTTGGCCTTGGATTACAATTTATAAGAGAAATATTGAACAAAAACTAAGCAAAAATGGCCTTGAGAGTTTCGGCCATGTGTGTGTGTGTTTGTGGTGTTTTGAGCTTTATTTTGTGAGCTAGTTTTAGTTATTTAGCATATATAAGGCAAGTCAACAATTAAAATGCAAAGTCAGAGTTGAGCATTTAGTATTTTTTTAGTCTTTTAATTGTATTTATAGTCTTGCTGAAACATTAAACTAATTCTAGACAATAGATTTTAGGTGACAAGAAGTTTTACATCCAAACAATTCCACCCGAGTCGGCTTAAAACTCGATTTTCGCAAAAGTCGGTGTAAAAACCTTAATAAATTCCTAAGCCGATTTGAAGACCATTTTAATCAAACATAGGTCTATTAAAGTCCGAGAACTAGGTCTAGAAGGGTTAAAAAGACCAGTTTCAAAATTTTAGCGGACGTGTTTCAAAAATACTATTTACTAAAAGTCAACGATAAAATTTCTAACTCCGTTTTTTATGAAAATATCATGAATGAACATTTAGCATGTTCTAGGAGTATTAATATCAAAATTATCACATTCTAAGTCATATAGCACATAAACAGGTCAATTCACGTAAAACGAGAATAAACACGCAAAACAAGACAGGATAGAAAAGTGGGATTTCACATTCTCTCCCCCCCCCCCCCTTAAAGAAATTTCGTCCTTGAAATTCTTACTTGCTGATCGGAAAAGATCTGGATACTGCTGCTGCATTTGATCTCGCCTTTCCCAAGTAGCTTCCTCGATACAGTGATGCTTCCACAACACCTTAACCATCGGAATCTTCTTCGACCTTAACTCTCGTTCCATCTGATCAAGAATACGAATCGGACACTCGTCATAAGTTAGATTCTCACGAAGCTATGACGGCTCTGGCTCAAGAATATGAGAAGGATCCGGATTATATTTCCACAAATTAGACACGTGAAATACATCGTGGACATTAGAGAAATTCTCCGGTAAAGCCAACCGATATGCCAACTTACCAACCCTACCAGTAATCTCAAATGGCCCAACAAATCTCGGACTCAGCTTACCACCTTTACCATAACGAGCAAACCCTTACGAGGAGACATTCTCAAGAAAACCCGATCTTCGACCACAAACTCCAAGTCCCGACGACGCTTATCAGCATAACTCTTGAATCTACTCTGCGCCGTAAGCATTCTCTGCCTGATCAACTGAACATTCTCAATCTTCTCAAGAAGCTCTGGCATGATAGTCGGATCAATAGTCTTCATCTCCCCTACCTCGTCCTAATATAAAGGTGAACGGCACTTACGACCGTAAAGAGCTGCAAAAGGTGTCATCTCAATAGTAGCTTGATAACTATTGTTATAGGAAAACTCGGCAAGTGGTAGATGTTTCTCCTAGTTCTTCCCGAAGTCCAGAACACAAGCCCTAAGCATATCCACTAAAATCTGAATAGTTCTCTCAGACTGACTGTCGGTCTGTGGATGATACGCGGTACTGAAGTTCAACTGAGTACCCAAGGTCTCCTGAAGTTTCTCCCACAAACGAGAAGTAAATCGAGGATCTTGATCTGAGACAATACTAGATGGAATCCCGTGAAGTCCAACAATCTGATCCAAATAAAGACCTGTTAACTTTGTAACTTCATCTCCCATCCTCATCATAATAAAATGAGCTGTCTTCGTCAAATGATCCACGACAACCCAAACTGCATCATTACCCCTCGGTGTTCTAGGCAAACCAATGACGAAATCCATCGTAATATGCTCCCATTTCCACTCTGGTATTGCCAACAGCTGAAGTAACCCTGCAGGTTGTTGATGCTCGACTTTCACCCTCTGACAAGTGAAACATCTAGATACAAACTGAGCAACCTCCATCTTCATGTTATTACACCAATAGTGTTGCTTTAAATCCCGATACATCTTGGTTCCACCGGGATGAATAGTGTACTTAGAATTATGAGCTTCCTCCAGAAAACCTTGCCTCAAGCCCAGTTCATCGGGAACACATACCCTATTCCGAAACAAAAGAATACCGTCCTCATGCAGTTTAAAGTCAGACTGATCATCTGTGATCTAATCCTTGATCTTCTGAAGTTTAACATCAAGTTGCTGAACTTCTCTGATCTGAGACAATAATAAAGGCTGAATACAGAGATGTGAACATATCACCCCAACATGAGTCAACTTCGGTCTCCAATAAGTGAACTCCTCAAGAACTTCCCATTTCTTGACAGCTAAACAAGAGATACTCACCGTACGACTAAGACCATCTCCTACAACATTTGCCTTGCCAGGCAGATAATTGATAGAACAACTATAATCTCCAAGAAGTTCCATCCACCTCCGCTGGCGCATATTCAACTCCTTCTGTAAGAACAAGTACTTCAGACTCTTATGATCAGTGAAAATCTCGAACTTACTAACCCACTGATAATGACGCCACTTCTTCAGTGCGAAGACAACTGCTGCCAACTCAAGATCATGAGTCAGATAATTCACCTTGTAAGGCTTCAACTTCCTGGAAGCAATAGGCAATAACTCGGCCATCCTGCATAAGAACACATCCCAAGCCCTCCTTGGATGCATCGCTGTAAATGACCATATTATCAGTCCCCTCTCATAGAGCAAGTACTGGAGCGGTAGTCAACCTCTTTTTCAACTCCTGAAACCCACTCTCACACTTCTCATCCCAAGTAAAGATAGTCCGTTTCTGAGTTAACTTAGAAAGTGGCCCAGCAATCTTCGAAAAGTCCTTTACAAACCTACGATAATAACCCACCAAGCCAAGAAAGCTACGGACCTCAGAAACATTCTTTGGCCGTTTCCAAGACATCAACACTTCAATCTTAGTGGGATCTACAGAAATACCGCTATGTGTGATCACATGGCCAAGAAAAGATATGCGTTGCAGCCAAAATTCACATTTGTTAAACTTGGCAAACAACTGATGATCCTGTAGCTTTTGTAAGACAAGTCGTAGATGTTGCTCGCGCTCCGATTCAGATTTAGAATAGACCAAGATATCATCAATCAAGATTACCACGAACTGGTCCAAGTACGGCTGAAAGACTCGATGCATAAGATCCATTAATGCTGCCGGTGCATTAGTTAATCCAAAGGGCATAACAACAAACTCATAATGCCCGTACCGAGTCCTGAAGGCAGACTTCGGAACATCCTCCGTTCAAATCCAAAGCTGATAATACCTCTGCCTCAAATCAAATTTAGAGTAGACTTTGGCTTCCTGAAATTTATCAAACAACTCGTCAATCAGTAGCAAAGGATATTTATTCTTGATGGTCACCTGATTCAAACCACTGTAATCAATACACAATCTCAAGGTACCATCCTTCTTCTTCACAAATAAAATAGGAGCTTCCCAAGGTGAAGAACTTTGTTGAATGAACCCCTTCTCCAACTGAGTTTGCAACTCCTTCAACTCAGTTGATGTCATCCGGTACGCTGATTTAGAAATAGGTTGAGTACCGGGAACAAGATTGATCACAAACTCTACATCTCTCTCTGGCGGTAACCCTGGTAACTCCTCGGGAAATATATTGGGATATTCCCGAATAATAGGGACTTCCTCTAGCTGTAGCTTATCAGATGGCTTGTTGATCAAATAAGCTAGATAACCTGAACACCCCTTACTCACCAACTTAACAGCTTTAGTTGCTGAGATAACAAAACTCGTCTTAGCACCCCAGTTCCCTGCTACCTCTATTACTGGCTGATCTGGCAATCGAAACTGTATTACTTTCGTTCTACAGTTTAACTGGGGATCATACTTAGAAAGCCAATCCATACCCAAGATAACATCATAACCCCGGATAGGAAATAAGATAAGGTCCGAAGGAAAACTATGCCCCTTAACATGTATTTTACAATCCTTACATACTAAGCTAGTAACATACTTATCAGTCAAAGAGGTACTAATCTCAACCACATAAGGCAATCTTTCAGGTTGCAAATTAACACGTTGCACACAAGCAGGAGTAATGAAAGAATGCGTAGCACCAGAATCAATCAACACTTTAACAAGTCGATCAAGTATAAGGAAGTTACCTTCTACAACTTCAGTCTCCTCAGTCACATCCTCCAAGTCAACTGCGTAGGTCTGAGCCTGAACCCGCTGCTGCTGAGGTGCACTACCCGCAGGTCGACCCTGATAACCCTGAGTCACTGCCCAACCCTCAGTCCTCTGATATCTAGGGCAATCCCTCGCCCTGTGCTGATTGCTGCCGCATCCTAAACACGTTCCTGCCTTTACTCTGCAATCGGCCTCTACATGCCCCGTGCGCTTGCAGTGTGTACACTGCGGTGATGATGCACTAACACTGCCCCTGGAAGAACCAGAAGCTGAAGAAACAGCTGAACCAGCCTGCTGCCGAGGCCTTACCAAACTAGGCCTGTATTGACCCTGAGACTGGGCTGGCCTAAACTAGGACTAAACCTGATATGACCCCTGCTGAAACTGAGGTCGATAATAACTCTGTTGAACCTGTGGCTTGAAAGAACCCTGCTGAGCTGGCGGCCTGTGCCCAACCTACTGTACGGGAGACCTATACACGCCCAGCTAAAACTGTGGCTGATACGGCCTCTTACTAGGCTGACTAGACACAAGCTGATCCCCCTTTCTATTTTCTAACCTAGAAGCTGTATCAAAGGCCTTAGTGAATATATCATATCGATTCGGAGCCATCGCATCCTGAATCTTAGGCCTCAACCCCAACATAAATCTACGAGTCCTCCGCTCCTCATCAGCCACATACTCCGGTGCATACCGGGATAATCGAGTAAAGGTGGCCTTATACTGAGCCACTGAGGCATCCCCCTGTACAAGAGACAGAAACTTAGCCTTTCTCCTCTCCCGTGCAATCCTCGGGACATACTTCTCCCGAAAAGCTCTCAAGAAGGTATCCCAGGCATAAGGAACACCCCGAGTCTCCCAGCTAGCTGTCACTGTGCACCACCATTCCCTTGCCTCATCATCGAATAAGTACATGGCAAAGGTAACCTTCCGCTCATCGGTGTAATCAAGAGGATCATAAATCTTCTCTACCTTATTAATCCACACTTTAGCCTTCCGATCATCGGGTTCCCCCTAAAATCTAGGTGGATGATACCTTAAGAACTCTTTCAGGGTACCACGCCCGTGGTTTCCACCGTGCACATTCAATAACTGAGCCTGCCAAGCCTGAGTCTGGGCAGCTTGCCCTGCTATCAACTGTGCATGTCCGGCCATTAACTCAGCAATCCTATCCATAGCTGCCCCCAAACGATCGTCACCCCTATCAAGGCCCGATGCTGCATTACCAGGAGTCTCATCTACTACCTCGGGCCTAACTCTGGTCCTTGGTCTACCGGCCATTCTACTAATCAAAGAGTTAGCACAGGTTATAGCACGTAAACAGGTTATAAACAACTATTAACACATAAACAACAAACTCATATAAAACACATAAACAAATTGATCACGTAATCGCATAAGCACTAAATCATATAATCACTTAATCACTTAATCATTTTATCATATTAATACATAGTTCATTTTTCTTTCTTTTCATACATACTTTCATGCTAAGACCATTACCCACATTCTGATAATACCCTGACTGACAACTAAACATGCGCTCTGATACCACTTAAATGTCACGCCCCAACTCGACCCCTCCTATAATCAGTCAGGACGCTACAGAATTTCGGCAGTATAACGACAGTAAATGGAATACCGAGGCTTTAATCCAACCTCACTAGAACATCATACATCAACTCCATAAACCATACAACTAACAACTCCTCAATAAAATAACAACATACAACATAACCATATTACACCATAATCATTCTTTGTTATACGCCTCCGTTCCAACATAATACATGAACCTTAATATACATTTAAAAAATATATTGAACCAACCTAGCAACCAAATCATAAACAAAAGAAGGCTACTAAGTTAGCATCAACTAATTCATTAACGTTTCAACATCTCATACATTATAAACTACAAAGCATATAAAATTCAACTAGGTTATTATACAAGATAGCAAAACAATACAACATCAAGGATAAGATTCCGGAACATAAGACTCATCCACGAAAGGCACATTTTCCTCTTCAAGAGGCACGTACCCGTTGTCCTGCTCTACAACACTTGTAAGCATGCAATAATAGAGAGTGAGCTTATATAAAATAATCCCAATGAGGATCCGATAGATCTCTAACAATGTTTACTAAGCTCCTTGGAAATAATCCTTTGAGCAGTAAACACATAATAACATCAATAATACTATCATCACATAAACTACAATGACCATTCAATAAAGGATACACTAGTTGGTGTAGCTCCAAACGCCATCATGATCATAACAGCCTTCTTGTGACTCCCATAAACTCACGCACTCGAGGTACCTCAATAACCTCTCCCTCCATGACACCTCCGTCATGCGAGCTGGATGTAGTCTCTGAAGTCATGCCGTTATCAACCCGACAGCCCGATGCTGCGCGAGAGGTGGCACACACATACCAAAGACTCAGCAATGATATTAAACATCAATCATTCACAGGAGGACAATCTAGAAGAATTGCCTAGCTCTCGGTTCATCAATCATCAATCAATAATCAATCAATAATCATAATTTCATCAATATAGCATCAAGTAATCATTTAAACAACAAACAACTAAGTTAGATGACAAAGTAGGCCATCCATCTGCACATGCAACAAATACACAATCAAACCCTAGTTTACCCATTAACAACTCACAATTCAATCACTCAAACACCACCCAATCATCTAAAGGCATAACTTAACATTTTAAAGAATGACAACCTAAAGTTCAAATATTCATATCTTACATTCTACTAATCCAAACAACTCCAAACCAGTTTCTATCACTCACCCATTCAATCAACTACATTAGCCCCTCGAAAAACAACCAAAATACATCCAAAACATGCCCAACAACCCTAAAATCCTAGTGTGTCATGGCTGAAATTTCCGGACTTTAACACCGACCTCGCAATCGAAAATTCGGCATTACAACTGCACTACCACGTAATTAACAAACTTTTAGAAATCGACGGCAATCGATTTCAACCAACACAACTCAAAATATTCAACACTTAGCAAATTAATCAACTTTAAATACCCGAAAATAAATAATTATGTTACAACGGTTCAAATCTCGTAAGATTACATATAAATGATCCCTAGCATGCATGGAGCAATAATCTAACTTCAAATTAACATTCTAATGGTTCAATAATCATTTATACGCATAAACATAAAATATGAGTTTTGAGATCTAGAATTTTTCTCTCACCTTTGATGCGATATAAGCCTAGATATGTGTGCAATGTGTACCAAACAAGCAAGAACAAACTTTGGTTCAAGAGTTTTGGCCTTGGATTGCAATTTATAATAGAAATGTTGAACAAAAACTAAGCAAAAATGGCCTTGAGTGTTTCGGCCATGTGTGTGTGTGTTTGTGGTATTTTGAGCTTTATTTTTTGAGCTATTTTTAGTTACTTAGCATATATAAGGCAAGTCAACAATTAAAATGCAAAGTCAAAGTTGAGCATTTAGTATTTTTTTAGTCTTTTAATTGTATTTCTAGTCTTTTAATTCATTTAATGGCTATTTCTTGCTCAAACATTAAACTAACACTTAAACTAATTCTAGACAATAGATTTTAGGTGACAAGAAGTTTTACATGCAAACAATTCCACCTTAGTCGGCTTAAAACTTGATTTTCGCAAAAGTCGGTGTAAAAACCCTAATAAATTCCTAAGGTTATTTGAAAACCGTTTTAATCAAACACAAGTCTATTAAAGTCCGAGGACTAGGTCTAGAAGGGTTAAAAACACCAGTTTCAAAATTTTAGCAGACGTATTTCAAAAATACTATTCACTAAAAGTCAACGATAAAATTTCTGACTCCGTTTTTTATAAAAATTTCATAATGCACATTTAGCATGTTCTAGGAGTATTAATATCAAAATTATCACATTTTAAGTCATATAGCACATAAACAGGTCAATTCACGCAAAATGAGAATAAACACGCCAAACGAGATAGGATAGAAAAGTGAGGTTTCACAGATAGGGTTCGGGGTCGAGGGAGTGACGCGATGTGTGACGCCTAGGCAGACGTGCCCTCGGCCTGATGACTTCGGGCGCAACTTGCGTTCAAAGACTCGATGGTTCACGGGATTCTGCAATTCATACCAAGTATCGCATTTCGCTACGTTCTTTATCGATGCGAGAGTCGAGATATCCGTTGCCGAGAGTCATTTTTGTTTCGTAAGGAACCGAGGCCTAACCCGGCACACCGCGGACAGGGCCGGGATAGGCTAACCCCTATTTTTCATTTTCCTTGGTGCATTCCACGCTGGGGTTCGTTGTTTGACGGGCGTTCGCCCCGACTTAGGACCGACATGCGGGCTGGGGATGAGCCGCCTCCCCCGCGTCGGTCCCGCATTATTTAAACTGGTTCGTAGGTTGTTCTGCCTTCGCAGGGTTTGACAATGATCCTTCCGCAACTTCACCTACGGAAACCTTGTTACGACTTCTGCTTCCTCTAAATGATAAGGTTTAGTGGACTTCTCGCGACGTCACGGGTAGCGAATCGCCCACGTTGCCGCGATCCGAACACTTTACCAGATCATTCAATCGGTAGGAGTGACAGGCAGTGTGTACAAAGGGCAGGGATGTAGTCAATGCGAGCTGATGACTCATGCTTACTAGGAATTCCTCATTCAAGACCAACAATTGCAATGATCTATCCCCATCACGATCAAATTTCAAAGATTACTCGGGCCTGTTGGCCAAGGCTATAGACTCATTGAATACATCAGTGTAGCGCGCGTGCGGCCCAGAACATCTAAGGGCATTACAAACCTGTTATTGCCTCAAACTTCCGCAGCCTAAAAGGTCGTAGTCCCTCTAAGAAACTAGCTGTGGGGGATACCTTTGGATAGCTAGTTAGCAGGCTGAGGTCTTATTCGTTAACAGAATTACCCAGAAAAATCGCTCCACCAACTAAGAACTGCCATGCACCACCACCCATAGAATCAAGAAAGAGCTCTCAGTCTGTCAATCCTTACTATGTCTGGACGTGGTAAGTTTTCCCGTGTTGAGTCAAGTTAAGCCGCAGGCTCCACTCCTAGTGGTGCCTTTCCGTCAATTCCTTTAAGTTTCAGCCTTGCGACCATAGTCCCCCCGGAACCCAAAACCTTTGATTTCTCATAAGGTGCCGGCGGAGTCCTAAAAGCAACATCCGCTGATCCCTGGTCGGCATCGTTTATGGTTAAGACTAGGATGGTATCTGATCGTCTTTGAGCCCCCAACTTTCGTTCTTGATTAATGAAAACATCCTTGGCAAATGCTTTCACAGTTGTTCGTATTTCATAAATCCAAGAATTTCCCCTCTAACTATGAAATACGACTGCCCTCGACTGTCCTTGTTAATCATTACTCCGATCCCGAAGGCCAACTCAATAGGTTGAAAATCCTATAATGTTATCCCATGCTAATGTATACCGAGTGTAGGATTGCTTTGAGCACTTTAATTTTTTCAAAGTAACAGCGCCAGAGGCACGGCCCGGCCCGTTAAGGCCAGAAGCGCATCACCAGCAGAAGGGACGAGACGACTGGTGTACACCTGAGGTGGACCGACTGACCCATCCCAAAGTCAAACTATGAGCTTTTTAACTGCAACAACTTAAATATACGCTATTGGAGCTAGAATTACAGCAACTGCTGGCACCAGACTTGCCCTCCAATAGATCCTTGTTAAGGCATTTAGATTGTACTCATTCCAATTACCAGACTCTCTGAGCCCAGTATTGTTATTTTTTGTCACTACATCCCTATGTCAGGATTGGGTAATTTGCGCGCCTGCTGCCTTCCTTGGATGTGGTAGCCGTTTCTCAAGCTCCTTCTCTGGAATCGAACACTAATTCTCTGTCACTCGTCACCACCATGATAGGCCACTATCCTACCATCGAAAGTTGATAGGGCAGAAATTTGAATGATATGTCGTCGGCATGAGGGTCATGCGATCCGTCGAGTTATCATGAATTATTGCAGCAACGAGTAGAGCCCGCGTCGACCTTTTATCTAACAAATGCATCCCTTCCAAAAGTCAAGGTTTATTGCACGTATTAGCTCTAGAATTACTATGGTTATCCGAGTAGTAGATACCATCAAACAAACTATAATTGATTTAATGAGCCACTCGCAGTTTCACAGCCTGAATTAGTTCATACTTACACATGGATGGCTTAATCTTTGAGACAAGCATATGACTACTGGCAGGATCAACCAGGTAGCATTCCTTACCAATGCCAGCATCGCACGAGGCACGTCATCCCCCAAGGGTCGATGGCTCGAGACGAGCGCGCGACCATCGTACACAGTTAGCGACGAACGCTGGTTTCGGGTAAAGAGAGGCCAAGGACCCTATACCATCGTGGTGTGCCACATCTGAGAGATTGAGCGACACACCATGGGCCATGTCTACCACACTCGAAGGAGTGAGCAACGTGGAACACGAGACGTGATTAAGGGGTCCTTCCACGTCATCCACGGAGGCAGACGGAAGGCAAAAGATGGATGATGTGACTTTATACTACCATCTTCGTAGGTACGCAACACAGGAAACCGACCGGCCAACCGAGGCAACGTAAGCACTCAGCCCACAATTGAAGATACAAGCAGGGGCAGACGTCGCTGCTCAAGCAGGGATCCAACCAACCCATACAACCCAACCACCACTCACGCGCTATCATGTTCGCTATGCCTAGACCACCAAGCCGGTAACCGCCCCACCGTCTAGGCAAAGGAAGCCATTCAGGCAAACGGAACTTGCGAGATGGCTAGATTATGCACCGCTAGGCACGAAGAATTTCTGAGGAACAAGGGATAGGAACGACATGAGGTGCATGACTAGGCAGCACATCGCAAGCTTAGGAGCTTACTTCGTGGTGCCCTACCAAGCACCGAGTGCACGCACTTGAGGTACCAATCGAAAGCGGACTTTCTGCCCACGCAGTGCTTCGATCGCCACGACACTAGACCACATCCGTCGTATTACGACATAACGAGGAGCATGGCGTTGTGTGGTAGGCGATTCACGCATCGTGTAAACCGATAGGAACTCACCGTCGAACGACTTTGAGACAGCACGGTGCTTGGATCGCCACGACATTCAAGCTCTAGCCATCGTCTTATCATAATGCACAAGGCGTCACTTAACGAAAGCCAAGGTCGTGTGCTAGGCGATTCGCGCATCGCGTATGCCCCTACCGTCCCCCTGTATGCACCCGTATGCACGGAACGGGACAATCAAACTACCTTCCTACCCACTCGGTGCTTGGATCGCCATGACACTAGACTACGTCCGTCGCATTACGACTCAGCGAGGACTATGGCATCGTGTGCTAGGCGATTCGGGCATCGCACAGGCCCGTCAGAACCAATCGGGGGACGGCTCCAAGAGCACATGGAGCTTGGATCCCTATGACATTGAAGCATCAGCAATCGTCTCATCGCAACTCTCCCGTCGTTGCGTAACGAAAGCCAATTCCACGTGTGCTGGGTGATTCGCGCATCACGCATGCCCCCCACCGTCCCCTTGTATGCATGGAACGGGACAAGCAAACTACTTTTCTACCTACGCGGTGCTTGGATCACCACGACACTAGACTACGTCCGTCGCATTACGACTCAGTGAGGACCATGGCATTGTGTGCTAGGCGATTCGCGCATCGCACAGGCACGTTAGAACCCACCGGGGAACGGCTTCAAGGCCGCATAGTGCTTGGATCGCCACGACATTGAAGTATCAGCAATCGTCTCATCATAAGGCTCACGTCGTTGCTTAACGAAAGCCAATGCCACGTGTGATAGGCGATTCGCATATCACGCTTGCCCCCACCGTCCCCCAAGAGCCACCCAAGCCCACGCGGTGCTTGGATCGCCACAACACTAGACCATGGCCTCGCGCATCCACTTGGCAACGGCCATGGCATAGTGTGCTAGGCGATTCACGCATCGCGCAGGCCCAACGACACGTCGGGGGACGGGAATGTCCCTCAACATGTATCTAGCCAACGGCACAGGGATGGCTAGTTTTGTAGTTGGGCAACCACTCGCCCCCTTATTAGCCATCCCAATGACGTCGATGGTGTTGCGGCACCAAGATGGATAATGAGGGGCTAGGGGAGCCACCACGTTTCTCATTAGCCATCTTGGTGCTGCGCCGAGGGACATGCCTGGGGACGCGGGGTAGGGGTGGCACGGCCCCAACGCACGGGTATGCAACGCAATACTTTAGCGTGATTCACTCGGTAAGCATTCCCACCAACAATATAGCTCACGATATAGCCCACAATATGCCACGAAGTGCCCACACTATCCCCCATCATGGACCTCGACCAGGGGGCTTGACACCACATACCCCCTATAGTACATTTAGATGCAAAAACCCAAGTGACAACAGTAGCGTACATTTTGCCAAAGATTCATAATAGGTGTGATACACTATAAAAGACCCATATGGCATGATCTTCGTACTCAACTTGCTCCTTATTGATAGCATATGATATCCAAATGCTTCAAGATTATTTTCTTCAAAAAAATATTTTTTAATATTTGATAATTGCAAAAAATAGGGAAAAATCAGAAAAAATAGTAGAAAATTTAGAAAAATTTATATTAATTCACACATAAATTTGTTATATGATATTCAAAAATATTTTTTTTACAAAATTAATTTTTAATATTTAAAAATTATGAAAAATAGGGAAAAATCAGAAAAAATACTAGAACATTTTGGAAAATTTATATTAATTCATAAATTAATTTATTTACATGATATTTGGCGTTAAATTTTTTTTTTTTTGGAAGGATTGGGAACCTGATTAATCTAATTCGCGTCACAAATGTGACGAACTATTATTTGGACAAGGGAAAGGTTAAGACCACTTCATAGATTCGGAAACCACTTGTAAAAGGACATCAATGTCCACATTTGTGCCATAATACATTCTGCATGCCCAATACCCATTGACGAGGGGGATCCCGAGCAGAGGTAAGCGATCCACACCGAGCTGAGGTGGGTAATCCGAGCCAATCCTAACATATACAGCTAATGCCCAACCTGGATACTGATCCAACCTTGCCCCGACCCAGGAAAACCCTAACCTTAGTGCCAGCTGCCCTGATGGGACATAAAGTCTTGATGGGACATAAAGCTATACCGCATTAAATGCTGTCAAGTCCGAATTTAGTATAAATAAAGCTCATCCCCTTTATTTCAAAGGTAACTGCCCATTAAATGCTCTCAGCTAGTTCGACAGCTCGGACATACTAATCATTCGCACGCCCGAGGAGAAAATACGGGTCATCACCCCGCCTTTTCCTTCATTTTCCTTGTGCAGGTCAGGTAGCTGACCAGGACACTTCAACTCAGAGGCCAACCTAAAAAGTCCAGCTCGGTCAGGAGAAGCTCCTAACCTCAACTGTCGAGATTCTGACCTCGACAGTTTGGCACCGTCGGTGGGAAATGGAGTTCTTTCTATCACTCTCCTCACCACTCATTGAGAAACCATCAAGGTGCAAACGAGAAGTCACAGCACACCGGTAGAGGATTTGCCCAACTCAGATAGGGACCTCGAAACCGCGCAGGTGCCTAGCCAAAGCCCAACTCCAACTGATGTTGGAACGAGCCGACGTATATACTAAGCCACTCAAACCAACCCCGCGATAGATGGAGACCCAAACTCCAGCCTGTAACCGGAGATAAAGATGATGCTGAGGATGTTTGAGGAACTTAAGGAGTAGGAAGCCCGGCTAGCTAGGGACCCCCCGACTCAGCAAGCAGCTACGCAGTGGCCCGTACGTCCATAGTTCTACATCCCAGACCCAAGGCAAAAACGGACGCAAGATGAGGAGGGCTTCCTGGAGCTGGTGGCGGGACTTGAGGAGGCGAGAGGTAGAAGGGCAGCTCAAGCCGACCCTGAGCCGGCCAATACCGCGGTTGCCATAGCCAAGGTCATTAACAAGCTCGGCATAAGCCTACTCTCACTCGAGGTACTAGCCACGCTACTACCCACCAACAACCGAATGCCTAACCTGGCAGTCTACAATGGGGACGGCGACCCAGCTAGCCACTTGCTCAACTTTGACCACCACATGACCCTGCATGATATGCCCGACCTCATGAAGATGAAGACATTCCTGACCACCCTGGTTGGCAATGCCTTGGACTAGTTCCAAAAACTTTATCCCGGATCTATTGCAAGTTTTCATCAACTGGCTAAGGCTTTCTTGTCCCGCTTCACGGGAAACCGATGCACCACCCGCCACACTTCTATATTGCTATTGGTGAAGCAGAATAAGGGGGAAAGTTTGAGGGATTACACAGCCCGGTTCAATGAAGAGTCACGAAGAATCCCCAACCTAGAGGACTCCATGGCGTTAATGGCTTACCAAAGCGGGCTCAGATCGGGACCCCTTACATCCTCCTTGGCCATCGACCCCATGGATACTGTAGTCGAGCTGATGGTACGAGCAGAAGGGTACATACACTCGGAGGAGATCCATTAGGCGAAGAGGGATGATGACAAGGAGAAGGAAGCCGGCAAGAAGGGATAGACTTTCTGAGCCCAGCCTAGGGGTAAAGTCCAAAATGATCGAGGCAAGCAACCTCATCAGCCAAGCAGAACCCCCGGTTCACTATGTTCACTCATCTTAATACCACAAGGGAGTAGATCCTGATGGAGATCCAGCACCAGAACCACATGCCTCTTACTCCAAGGATGAAAGGCCGAATTGAGAAGCGCAATAGAACCAAATATTATTGCTACTATATGGACTACGGATATACCACCGAAGAGTGCAAAGACTTGAAACAGGAGTTCGAGGCACTTATAGCCCGAGGTTATCTCTGGAGGTACGTAGATCAGCAGCCAACCCAGAATCACGATCAAAGAGATAGAGAGAGGAGTCCACCTAAGCACCAGGCTGGGGGTGGACGTTTGGCTATGATTGAAACCATTGCAGGAGGATTGGCGTTGGGTGGGGAGACCTCGACAGGTAGGAAGGGTTATGTTCGGGCTAGGAGGGAGTATGAATTGGTGCAGGGTCCAACCCCAGAGATGGAGGAGCTCACCTTCTCCTCAGAAAACTTGAAAGGGGTGATATTGCCCCATGACGACCCACTGGTTATTAGCGCTGAAATAGCCAACTTCACCGTGAAGAAGCTGATGGTAAACACCAGGAGCTCGGAAGAAGTCTTATTCCTCAGCGCTTTTGAGCAAATAGGGTTGGATAGGAGCCAACTCAGGCCATTGAGGGGCACTTTAACTGGTTTCATCGGGCAAGCCCACTGAGTCAATGGGGTTATCAACCTTCCGTTGAAGCTGAAAAACAGAGATAAGCGGGTTTCGATGCAAGCTAACTTCATTATGATGGATTGCAACTCCACTTGCAATGGGATCGTAGGTCGGGTGGCACTCAACCATTTCTGGGCCGTCCCTTCAACTTACCACCAGGCCCTAAAATTCCCGACCCCAGCCGACACGGCCACCATTCGTGGAGCCCAACTCTCAGCCTAGGAGTGTTATGAAATCTCCCTCCGACCCAAATATCAGGTTGGCTGGGGACCAGATTTGCCCGAGGAGAAGAATGATGCTAAGAGAGGCAGCCCAGCTGAAGACCTTCAAGATGTGGAACTCTCTGATGAAACAAAGAGAGCAAAAATCAGAAGTGAACTCTATGCCAACCTCAAAAAGGTATAAGCCAATTTCTCATGAAAAATGAACACATATTTGCATGGTTTGCCTCTAACATGACAAGTATTGACCCAGGAGTGATTGAGCATCACCTGAATGCCGACCCAAATCACTATCTGGTGAAGCAGAAGCGTAGGCACTTCCATTATGATAAGTAACAAATCATAGCAGAAGAGGTGGACAAATTGGTAGATGTCATCCACATAAAGGAAATCTAGTACCCAACCTAGTTATCCAACGTGGTGCTGCTGACCAAGTCCTCAGGAAGATGGAGATTGTGTATTGATTTTACCGACCTCAATAAAGCCTGCCCTAAGGACTAATTTCCCCTACCTCGGATTGATCAGATGGTGGATGCCACCTCCGGGTTCGAGCTACTCTCTTTCATGGATGCCTTCAAAGGCTACAAGCAAATCAAGATGGCTCCCAGAGACAAAGAGAAGACTGCCTTCACCACCAATAAAGGTCTCTACTACTATAAGGTCATGCCTTTTGGCCTCAAGAATGTTGGAGCTACCTACACTCGGATGGTGAACAAGGTTTTCAAAAATCAGATTGGCTGAAATATGGAGATCTATGTAGATGACATGTTGGTCAAGAGCAGAAGGGCAGAAGATCATATAGCTGACCTGGTTGAAGCCTTCGCCATAATGGAGCACTTTGGGATAACGTTGAACCTAGGAAAGTGCGCATTCGGCGTCAAGGCAGGAAAGTTTCTGGGCTTCATGGTCACAACCCGTGGAATAGAAGCCAACCTAGAGAAGGTTCAGGTGATAATCGACCTGGCACCGGCGACTTGCGTGAAAAACGTCCAGGTGTTAGCAGGCAAGGTCGCGGCACTAAGCAGATTCATGTACAGGTCGGCTGACAAGTGTGCTCCTCTGTTCAAAATTTTGAGGAATCCTAAGAACTTTGAATGGACTACGGAACTCCAGAACGACTTCCAAGAGCTGAAAAGGTATCTAGCTTCGCCACCTCTACTATCTCGACCTAAGGTAAGGGAGGAGTTGGTACTATACCTAGCATGCTCGGGGACAGCAGTGGCAGCGGCACTAGTCTGAGAAGAATGGAAAGAGTAGAAGCCAGTCTATTATATCAGTAAAACCTTGCAAGGGGCCGAGGTGAGGTACTCCTCCCTGGAAAAACTCGCCCTCGCGCTCATCACGGCTGTAAGAAAGCTTAAGCCATACTTTGATGCTCATCCAATTAAGGTCATGACAGATGCCCCACTCAAGTCCATCATGCACAAGCCGGAAGCGTCGGGCAGGTTGCTGAAATGGGCAATTGAGCTGAGTCAATTTGACATCAACTACCAGCCGTGAACGGCCATCAAAGCCCAAGCCATTGCGGACTTTGTGGTTGAGTGCACTGGCCGGGCCGAGAACGACCCAGAGGATGTGTGGAAGGTCCATGTAGATGGGGCCTTAGTGAAATCTGGGAGCGGAGCTAGGGTTGTCATCCTCGACCCAACCCGACATAAGCACCAATACTCCCTCAAGTTCACCTTTTCGGCATCCAACAATGAAGCGGAGTACGAAGCAGTGATTGGGGGGCTGAAAATTGCAGCTCAGCTCGGGGCACATACAATTGACCTGAGCACATACTTTTAATTGGTTTCTAGTCAGATTTCGGGAGAGTTCGAAGCCAAAGACAGTACTATGCTGGCCTACCTCAACACAGTCAAGGATTTGACCTCAGGGCTCAAAAGGTTCACGATACAACAAATTCTGAGGGAGGAGAATATGAAGGTTGACGCACTATCCATGTTGGCCTTAGGCGAGAGCTGACCTGCCCTGGTCCATGTGGAAGAAGTATCTGAACCGAGTATTCAATTAGGGGTGCAAGCTGTAGCCAAGCTCAATTTAAGCCCAGATTGGACCAAACCAATCGTGGACTACTTGGAGGGGGGTATGACCCCAGAGAATGAAAAAGCAGCTCAAAAACTCATGAAACAGGCCTCAAGGTTTGTGATAATTGTCGGGCAACTCTATAAGAGAGCCTACACTTGGCCTTTCTTGAAATGTGTTGGACCCGAGGAGGGAAACTATGTACTTTGGGAGATCCATGAGGGGGTATGTAGAAACCACTTGGGAGGCAAAGCTCTGGCTCGAAAGGCATTGAGGCAAGGCTATTTCTGGCCAACCTTAGAACAAGATGCCAAAGAGTATGTAAAAAAGTGTGACACTTGCCAAAGGTTCACCAATGTACAGAGGAAGCCATTGGTAGACCTCACGGTGATGATAAGCCCTTGATCATTCTATCAGTGGGGTCTAGATATCATTGGCCCATTGCCAACCAGAGTTGGCCAAAAGAAGTACGCCTTTGTAGTAGTAGACTACTTTACCAAATGGCCTGAGGCTGCAGGTGTTGCTAGAATAACAGAAAAGGCAGCTTGGAATTTTGTGTGGAAAAACATCATTTGCCAATTTGGGGTGCCAAAGGTCGTCGTTACCGACCACGGCAAGCAATTTGACAGTGCATACTTTTGAGGCAAATGTACTGAGATTGGGATCGACCTCAGATTCTCATCTATTGCTCACCATCAAAGTAATGGCCTAGTTGAAAGGACTAACCAAATCATTTTGCAGGGCCTGAAAAACAAGCTGGAGGAAGCAGAGGGCTAGTGGGCATCAATTCTCCCCGAGGTGTTGTGGGCTCAGCGGACCACCACTAGCTCGACAACGGGACAATCGCCCTTTGAGCTGACCTTCGGTACTTAAGCGGTACTGTCGGTGGAGATTGGGTCTCCAACCAGTAGAACCCTCTACCATGATCCAGAAATAAACGGAGCACTGATCCGTGAAGAGCTCGATCTGGCCGAAGAGCTCCAAGCTAAAGCTCAAATCAGGATACTAGCCAGCAAAGCTACCATGCAAAGAGCCTTCGCCAAGCAGGTCAAGCGTAAGCCTATTAAGGTTGGCGACCTCGTCCTCAGAAAGGCTATCTTTTTGTCGCGCTCAAGCAACAAACTCTCCTCGACCTGGGAAGGACCGTACGAAGTCGTGAAAGAAGTCCGACCTGGGACCTTCTACCTCCGCGACAAGCATGAAAAATCATTGAAGAATACATGGCACGCAGAGTACCTAAAGAGATATTTTGTGTAATGGCCCCCGAGCCGGAAACTCTTGTAACGGCCCCTGAGCCAGAAACTCTTGTAACGGCCCTGACCCATAAACTTTTTTGTATAGGCCCCGAGCTGAAATCTTTGCTAAGGCACCGAGCCAAAGCATTGCTTGTAATCGGTTCCCGAGCCCAAGTACTTCATGTACAATGTCAATACAAATATATTCTGTAAACCAGTGCAATGCCCGACCCGGACCCAAGCGCCTCAACTATTGAGCTACTCCCAACTCGAATTAACGCTATGGCCACACTTAATTATGAGTTGATGATCCAAGTAAAATAGCTCGGACAAGGTTCCAGCTCGGGTATAGTCAATAATAATTTGATTAGTTTTGTCAGTTCAGATTAAGGTCCAACTCGGTATAATCCGGCCTCAGGTCAGGATGTTAGTTTGGGTTTAAACTCGAACTCAACATCTGTCAACATTAGTTTGACCAATTTTAAATCGGACTGATGAGTCCAGGTCGACGACAATTATATAGTTGCCCAATTGACCAGCTCGAATTAGGATGATAATTCGCTAATCGCGTCCAGCTCGGTTCCTTATATTTAAATTAAGTTTGAAAGGCCCATTAAATTGGTCCGACCCCACTTACTTAAGAAAAATTTGTGAAGAGAAAAGTACATTCGTACAAACTCAAATAAAACGCAAAACAATCATTTCATTCATTTGAAAATGCAAAGTGACAAGGAGCCCAACTTGGGCAAAGTTACAAAGCCCGACCCGGGCAATTACATAGTTTACTTAGGTGCGGCAGTGGAGGTCGTGGCATCAGCTTCATCCCTGACCTGGTCCATGCCCTTTTGAACAAATTCAATCACCTCCTTGGGAGCTCAGGAATCTCCCAGAACTCCTATGGCAGAGCCTCCAAGATCTTGATGTAATCATTCTTTGTGGCAGGGAAAAAGGTCTTCGCTCTCTCCTGAGCTGCGACTTGGCCCTTGAAGTAGTACTCCAACTCGACGTACCTGGCCATTGCCCCACCCTCCGTGGCCAACCAGTCCACAGCCTCTTGGCTGGACTTAAAGGCTTCCACTGCCTTCTCCCCCTGCGGGCCAACCCGATCTAACAGATCCTTGAGCTTTGCCTCGGCCTCGCGCTTATCCTTCTTGAAGCGCTTAACATCCTTGGCTGCGGCCTCACATCAGGACTTCTTTACCTCGAGCTCCCTCTTCAGCTGGTCGATCTCCAGTTCATCCCCTTTGCACCTTTGGACGACATCCTCCCTCAGGGCCTCTAGCTCGGCTCGAGAGTCAATGAATCACTGCTTGAGCTCGATGTAGTGAGCCTGGGCTCGGGTTAGTAAGCCAGGTGCCAAAAGGATATGGGAATCGGCCTACACGAAAGATGACAAAATGGTTAGCTGAGCCAAAAAACTTAACCATATCAAGCGGTAAAATATGCCTTACCATGACTATGGTCGTCCTCACGTCGAGCGAAAGCTGCTCCGCCGGGACCGATGCCAGCTTGGGATCGCGGGCGAACTTGGCTGCCTCCGCGAAATCCTTATTGGGAGGGCTCACCTCCGTGGCCTTGCCTTTCCCGTAGTACTCGAGCAGAGACAGTTTCCTATTATCGGGGCGGGATGCTAAGCGCTCAGGGATCGCCATGCCCGATCTTGATCTTTTGGTCTGGGGAGACGCCGACGTCCCATTAGAAGAAACCTCAGGCCGCTGCCTCTGCTCCTGAGGGACGGAAGAGCCCAAGCCGGACCGAGCAGAGACCTCACCACTGGCCTCATTCTTTCTCTTCATCTGGGCATACGCAAGTTTCCTCATATCTGCCAGATCTGTAAAAAGTAAGGGAGAGAGGTAAGAAACAACCAAATGTAAGCTGAAGAGAACAACGGTAGACAAGGAGACTGGGAGGTTAGGCATTGATCCTGCGAACTGACCCTCTTCTGAGATGGACTTTGCATTCTCTTCGGGATCGGCAAGTAGGTGAGGGTGCTCCTTCCTCAGGTTGGGTTCTCTCCCGAACAACTTGGATCTCTAGATCCTATCCCACCTGAGGACACTGTCAATATCAATCAGCATACCCGACTCAGGTCTCAGCACCCTGACCTCGGCCAGTTCTTCTACTGAGAGCTTGGGGTCGTCATTCACAGTCTTTTTCAAGGAAAGATTCCAATCCACTCTGAACCCCGGGTTCACAGCCGGCTCGACCCAATAGTAGTCGTTGTGCCAGCCCTTGTTGAAGGAGTGCCACTTGGTGAATATGGCATTGCTGACCCGAGCTGCGAAGTGGAACCACCCTGGCTACTTCGGGTTGGGCCTGTAGACAAAGAACTGCCTGAACCGACGCATGGTCGGCTTTATCTTCCTCTCAAGGCAGAACACATAAAATGCCACCATCATGGCCTAGTCGTTAGGTGACATCTGGCCTGGGCTATGCTTGAAGTAATTCAAAATGCCGGCGATGAAGTCGGGAAGTGGAAGCCAGACGACATCGAATGCGAGGTCGTAGATGGTGAAATGGTTGGGTGGAGGATAGCAGGTAGGCTTGGTCCGACCTAGCACCTTCAGCTTGTGGTGTTGGTCCACCGACCAGTCCCTTAGCCTAGCTTAGCCATCTAGGTAAAGTGGCACTTGCACCTATAGTACGCAAACAACTGCTCTATCCTCTTTCCCCGAGCCAACGAACCGCTGTCTGTAGTTGAGCTCCGAGGTTGGACCGCCCTAACCAGGACCGCTTCAATTGGCTCCGACGCGAAGACTCCAACTAAGTACTTTTATGGTATCTCAACTCCCTCCAATTGGTTTAATGGCTCGTCATCCTCCCTATCTCCCAAGTCACCCAAGTCGGCTAAAGGATCTGCCTCGACTTCTTCTTGCACTCACCTGACCTCGATCACTTGGCAGTCATCATCACTCTCCCTGAGCCCAGATTGCTGGGATGATTCTTGAGATGCATCTTTGATGTCATCACCGTGCCCTCTATCTAAAGTTGACTCCGAGCTCGGCGGATTCTCATCCCCTCCATAGGACCTCACTTCCATCGCTTGGGAATCTTCCGACTCTGACCTCCTCATCCTGTTTACAAATTAAAATATGTACAGGGATAACTAAAGAGTGTCGAGACGTACCTACTGCCCTAGTTGTCGAAGATGACCCGATCTAATTGCCTCCGACCTAATTGGCTCCGAGCTGATAGATTCCGAGCTAAATACCCCGAGAAGATATTTTTCGAGCTAAAAGTGTCCAACCACTCTGGTTGCCGACCTGAAAGCTCCAAATTTTGTAAGAAAAGTGTGAAATGAATCTCAGATGTCAAGGCCCTATTTATAGCCAACTCTAGTAACCGCCTAGGGAATCCCAAATTTCGTATCTTGTCATACCTGCCCGGTGACGTGTCAGCCATCCGAAGGGCATGCACCGCTGACATGGCCATCCCTACTCTGCCGGGGTCGGGTAACTCCAGCTCCGGAAAAACTACCAAATCTAGATCTCACCCTCTCGATCTCGACTTGGGGGGGAGGGATTGACGAGAGGGATCCCGTGCTAAGGTAAGCGACCCACACCGAGCTGAGGTGGGCTAATCCGAGCCAATCCTAACATATACAGCTAATGCCCAACCTGGATGCTGATCCGACCTCACCCCGACCCAAGAAATTCCCGACCTCAGTGCCAACTGCCCTAATGGGACATAAAGTTGCACCACATTAAATGCTGTCAGGTCCGAATTTAGCATAAATAGAGCTCTTCCCCTTTATTTCAAAGGTAACTGCTAATTAAATGTTCTCAGCTACTTTGCCAGCTCGGACATACTAATCATTCGCACGCCCGATTGGAAAATTCGGGTCATCACCCCACCTTTTCTTTCCTTTTCCTTGTGCAAGTCAGGTAGCCGACCAGGAAAGCTCAACTCAAAGGCCAACTTGAAAAGTCCAGCTCAGTCAGGAGAAATTCCCAACCTCAACTGTCGAGATTCTAACCTCGACACCCACGACTGCTTAACATTGCCCGTCGTGCCCAACGTCCACTAGTAGTGCCAAAGCCATCTCCCAACACCCCCCATTGTGAAACCCCACTTTCCTGCTTATCTCGTTTTACGTGCCATACCTCGTTTTGCGTGCATATGTTCTATTTATGTGCTATAGGACCTAGAAAGTTATAATTTTGATGTCAATACTCCTAATACATGCTAAATGTGCATTCATGAAATTTTCATCAAAAACGGAGTTAGAAATTTTATCGTCGATTTTCAGTGAATAGTGTTTTCAAAACACGTCCGCTAAAATTTTGAAACTGGTCTTTTTAACCCTTCTAGACCTAGTCCACGGACTTTAATAGACCTGTGTTTGATGAAAACGGTTTTAAAATCGGCTTAAGAATTTATTAGGGTTTTTACACCGACTTTTGCGAAAATCGAGTTTTAAGCCGACTCGGGTGAAATTGTTGGATTGTAAAACTTCTTGTCACTTAAAAATAATCCACTTGAGATATCTTGGGGGTTGCATAATTATTTTTAACTTGGTGAGCAATAAAATGCAATTAAAGTCATTAAAAACACAAAAATACTAATTAAAACTAACTTTGACTTTGCATTTTTTTAATTGACCAAGCTTTTAAATACTTCTTGTCATCAACACACACTCACACAACACAAAACACACTCCACAAACACACACAAGGCCGAGAGAAAGAAGGAGAAAAAGCCAAAGAGATTTTCAAGCTTTTCAATCCAATTTTTCAAAGAAAAACCTAGTTTTTGTCCGTAGAACTTCGCACCGACTTGGATTCTGCTTGTTGGGCACGCATAGCACGCATTCCTAGGCTTATATCGCATCTAAGGTGAGAGAAAAATTCTAGATCTCAAAATGTCATTTTTATGTTTTTGCTCATAAATGAAAATTTAACCGTTAGAATTGAAATCTGATGATAGATTATTGCTCCTTGCATGGTAGGGATCGTTATATACTAATACTATGAATTTCTGTCGGATGTAGCATAATTTTTATTTTCCGGGTATTTAATTTTGATTAAAATGTTCAACGTTGAATTAAATGAGTTGTGTTGATCGAAATCGATTGCCGTCGATTTCTAAATACTTGATAATTACGTTTTAGCGCTGTTGTAATGCCGAATTTTTGATTACATTGTTTGTGTGATAATCTGGAAAATCCAGCCATGACATCTTAGGGTTTTAGGGTTATCGGGCATGATTTGGAGGTGTTATGGTGGATTTCCGAGAGGGCTAATGCAGTAGGTTGAATGGGTGAGTGATAGGAACTGATTTGGCAATGTTTGGGTTAGTAGATTGTAAGTTATGAATTTTAGAAGTTTAGGTTGTCATTCTTTAATTTCTTGAACGATGCCTTTAGATGGTTGGGTAGTGTTCGAGTGATGAATGGTGAGTTGTTGATGAGTAATTTAGAGTTTAATTATGTATATTATGCATGTCCGGTTAGATGGCCTACTTTGTCATCTAACTACATTGTTTGTTGTTTAATTTAATATTGATGTTATATTGATGTTATTGATTGATTATTATTGAGTTCGGGAATCGGGCACTTTCGTTGCTGATCTCCCAATTGATTGATTGATGATTGATTGATGATTGATGATTATGGAGTCTTGGTATGTGTGTGCCACCTCTCGGGCAGCGTCGGGCTGTCGGGTTGATAACGGCATGACTGCCATAGGCTACCCCCAACTCGCATGACGGAGGTGTCATGGAGGGATGGGCTAGTGAGGTACCTCGGGTGCGTGAGTAATGGGGAGTTATAAGAAGAACGGTTGAGATCGTGATGGCGTTTGGAGCTACACCAAATAGAGTATCCTTTAATGAATGGTTATATAGTTATGTGATGATAATGTTATTATTGTTGTTGTGTGTTTACTTGCTCAAAGGACTAAATCCAAGGAGCGTAGTGAATACTATCGAGATCTATCGGATCCTCACTGGGCTTATGTATATAAGCTCACTCTCTATTATTGCATGCTTACAGGTGTTGCAGAGCCGGATTACGGGTACGTGCCTCCTGAGGAGGAAAATGTGCCTTACGTGGACGAGTCATATGTTCCCGAGTCTTATCCATGATTATATGTTGTTTAATGTCATGTATATTAGCTTAATAGACTTTTATATGCTTTGTGGTTCTTATTGTAATAGATGTTGAAAGATGATGATCCAAACGATGTTAACTTAGTGGCTTTCTTTTGTCTATGGTTAAGTTGTAGTTGTGTCTCAACTTATTTTTGAAATGTATGATAAAGTTGAGGTATTGTATGTCATGTTGGAACGGAGGCGTATAACGAGGATGATTTATTGTATAATATGGTTGTGTTGTATGTTGTTGTTTGTATTGAGGAATTGCTGGATGTATGATGTTTTATGAGGTTGGTCTAGAACCTCGGAAATCTATTTACTGTCGTTATGCCGCCGAAATTCCGTTGCGTCCTGACTGATTGTAGGTGGGGTCGAGTTGGGGCGTGACATTTAAGTGGTATCAGAGCACTTGTTAGATGTCAGCCGGGGTATTCTCGGAATGTGGATAAAGGTCTTAGCATGAAATATGTATGAAAAGAAAGAAAAATGAAATATGTATTGGTATGATTAAATGATTAAGTGATTATGTGATTTAAGTGCTTATGTGATTATGTGATTAATTTGCTTATGTGATTGAAACTTATGTGATCTATGTGTTTTATATGAGTTTGTTGTTTATGTGTTAAAAGTTGTATATAACCTGTTTATGTGCTATAACCTTTGCTAACTCTTTGATTAGTACGATGGCCGGTAGACCGAGGACTCGTGGTAGGCTCGAGATTGTAGGTGAGGTTCCTGGTAATGTGGCACAGGGCAGTGATAGGGGTGATGGCAGGTTAGGGGCAGCAATGGATCGGATTGCAGATTTGATGGCTGGGCATGCCCAGTTGTTAGTAGGTCAGGCTGTTCAGACTCTGGCGTTGCAGGCTCAAATACAGAATGTACAGGGAGGTAATCACGGTCGAGGTACTATGAAGGAGTTTCTGGGGTACTATCCTCCTAGATTTCAGGGAGAGCCTGATGATAGGAAGGCCGAGTCGTGGATTAGTAAGTTAGAGAAAATTTTTGATTCTCTCGGGTACACTGACGAGAGTAAGGTGACTTGTGCTGTCTATTTGCTTG
This sequence comes from Ehretia macrophylla, assembly GCA_037974665.1. Classification (NCBI taxonomy): domain Eukaryota; kingdom Viridiplantae; phylum Streptophyta; class Magnoliopsida; order Boraginales; family Ehretiaceae; genus Ehretia; species Ehretia macrophylla. The sequence continues at coordinate 61,530,495 of CM075766.1, forward strand.
ATGATGAGGCAGAGGAATGGTGGCGCACTGTGAGAGCCAGTTGGGAGACCCGGGGTGTTCCGTATGTTTGGGATACCTTTCTGACTGCTTTTAGGGATAAGTATGTCCCGAGGGTTGCACGGGAGAGGAGAGAGGCTGAGTTCTTGTCCTTGGTGCAGGGGGATTCTACTGTGGCTCAGTATGAGGCTACATTCACTAGGTTGTCCCGGTATGCACCGGAGTTTGTAGTTGTGGAGGAGAGGAAGACCCGTAGGTTTATGTTGGGATTGAGGCCCAAGATTCAGGATGCAATGGCTCTGAATCGCTATGATATCTTCACTAAGGCTTTTGATGCAGCTTCTAGGTTAGAGAAAAGGAAAGGGGATCAGATTGTCTCCAGTCAGCCTAGTAAGAGGCCGTATCAGCCACAGGGCCAGCAGGTTATATATAGGCCTCCAGTACAGCAGGTTGTCTACAGGCCACCAGCCCAGCAGGGTTCTTATAGGCCACAGGGTCAGCAGAGTTACTATCGGCCTCTGTTTCAGCAGAGGCCATATCAGGTTCAGACTCAGTATAGGCCAGCCCAATCTCAGAGTCAGTACAGGCCTAGTGTGGTGAGACCTCAGCAGCAGGCTGTATCAGCTGCTTCATCAGCTTCTGGTTCTTCTAGGGGCAGTGTTAGTGCCATATCATTGCAGTGTAATTACTGCAAGCGCCCAGGGCATGTGGAGTCCGACTGCAGGGTAAAGGCAGGGACATGTTTGGGTTGTGGTAGCATCGAGCATAGGGCGAAGGATTACCCTAGATATGCGAGGACTGAGGGTCGGGCAGCGACTCAGGGTTACCAGGGTAGGCCTACAGGCAGTGTACCATAGCAGTAGCGGGTTCAGGCTCGGGCTTACGCAGTTGATATGGAGGAGATGCCTGAGGAGACTGCAGTTGTGGAAGGTAACTTCCTTATACTTGATCAACTTGTTAAAGTGTTGATTGATTCTGGTGCTACGCATTCTTTCATTACTCCTGCTTGTGTGCAACGTGTTAAATTGCAACCTGAAAGATTGCCTTATGTGGTTGAGATTAGTACCTCTTTGACTGATAAGTATATTACTGGCTTAGTATGTAAGGATTGTATAATACATGTTAAGGGGTATAATTTTCCTTCGGACCTTATTTTATTTCTTATCCGGGGGTATGATGTTATTCTGGGTATGGATTGGCTTTCTAAGTATGATGCCCAGTTGAACTGTAGAACCAAGGTAGTACAGTTTCGTTTGCCAGATCAGCCAGTAGTAGAGGTAGCGGGTAACCGGGGTGCTAAGACGAGTTTTGTTATCTCAGCAACTAAAGCCGTTAAGTTCGTGAGTAAGGGGTGTTCGGGTTATCTAGCTTATTTGATCAACAAACCATCTGATAAGCTACAGTTAGAGGAAGTCCCTATTATCCGGGAATATCCTAATGTATTTCCCGAGGAGTTGCCAGGATTGCCGCCAGAGAGGGATATAGAGTTTGTGATTAATCTTGTTCCCGGTACTCAACCTATTTCTAAATCGGCGTACCGGATGGCACCAGCTGAGTTGAAGGAGTTGAAGACTCAGTTACAGGAGTTATTGAAGAAAGGATTCATTCAGCAGAGTTCTTCACCTTGGGGAGCTCCAGTATTATTTGTGAAGAAGAAGGATGGTACTTTGAGATTGTGTATTGATTACCGTGGTTTGAATCAGGTGACCATCAAGAATAAATATCCTTTGCCATTGATTGATGAGTTGTTTGATCAACTTCAGGGAGCCAAAGTCTATTCTAAATTCGATTTGAGGCAGGGGTATTATCAGCTTCGGATTCGCACGGAGGATGTTCCGAAGTCTGCCTTCAGGACTCGGTACGGGCATTATGAGTTTGTTGTTATGCCCTTTGGATTGACTAATGCACCGGCAGCATTCATGGATCTTATGCATCGAGTCTTTCAGTCTTACTTGGACCAGTTCATGGTGATTTTTATTGATGATATCTTGGTCTATTCTAAATCTGAATCGGAGCACGAGCAACATCTACGGCTTGTATTAGAGAAGTTGCAGGAGCATCAGTTGTTTGCCAAGTTCAGCAAATGTGAATTTTGGCTGCAACGGATTTCTTTTCTTGGCCATGTTATTACACAGAGCGGTATTTCCGTAGATCCCACTAAGATTGAATCGGTGATGTCTTGGAAGCGGCCAGAGAGTGTTACTGATGTCCGTAGTTTTCTTGGCTTGGCGGGTTATTACCGTAGGTTTGTCAAGGACTTCTCAAAGATTGCGGGGCCACTATCTAAGTTGACTCAGAAACGGACTATCTTTAATTGGGACGAGAAGTGTGAGAGTGGATTTCAGGAGTTGAAAAAGAGGTTAACTACCGCTCCAGTACTTGCTCTACCAGAGGGGACCGATAATATGGTCATTTACAGCGATGCATCCAAGGAGGGCTTGGGATGTGTTCTTATGCAGGATGGCCGAGTTATTGCCTATGCTTCTCGAAAGTTGAAGCCTTATGAAGAAAATTATCCGACTCATGATCTTGAGTTGGCAGCAGTTGTCTTTGCACTCAAGAAGTGGCGTCATTATCTGTGGGGAAGTAAGTTTGAAATTTTCACTGATCATAAGAGTCTTAAGTACTTATTCTCACAGAAGGAGTTGAATATGCGCCAGCAGAGGTGGATGGAGCTTCTTGGAGATTATAATTGTTCTATCAATTATCTGCCTGGAAAGGCAAATGTTGTGGCAGATGCTCTCAGCCGGAAGGCTAGTAATTCTTGTTTGGCTGTCAAGAAGTGGGAGGTTCTTGAGGAGTTTAGTTATTGGAGACCAGAGTTCACTCAGGTTGGGGTGATGTGTTCACATCTCCGTATTCAGCCTTTATTATTGTCTCAGATCAGGGAAGCTTAGCAGCTTGATGTTAAACTTCAGAAGATCAAGGATCAGATCACGGATGATCAGTCTGACTTCAAACTGCATGAGGACGGTATTCTTCAGTTTCGGAACAGGGTTTGTGTTCCCGATGAACCGAGCTTGAGGCGAGGTATTCTGGAGGAAGCTCATAATTCTAAATATACTATTCATCCCGGTGGAACCAAGATGTATCGGGATTTGAAGCAACATTTCTGATGGAACAACATGAAGAGGGAGGTTGCTCAGCTTGTATCTAGATGTTTGACTTGTCAGAGAGTGAAAGCCGAGCATCAACGACCAGCAGGTTTGCTTCAGCCGTTGGCTATACCAGAGTGGAAATGGGAGCATATTACGATGGACTTCGTCACTGGTTTGCCTAGATCACCGAGGGGTAATGATGCAGTTTGGGTTGTCGTGGATCGTTTGACGAAGACAGCTCATTTTATTGCCATGAGGATGGGAGATGAGGTTACAAAGTTGACGGACCTCTATCTGGATCAGATTGTTAGACTTCACGGTATTCCATCTAGTATTGTCTCTGATCGAGATCCTCGATTTACTTCTCGTTTGTGGGAGAAACTTCAGGAGACCTTAGGTACTCAGTTGAACTTCAGTACAGCGTATCATCCACAGACCGACGGTCAGTCTGAGCAGACTATTCAGATTCTGGAAGATATGCTTAGGGCTTGTGTTCTGGACTTTGGGAGGAACTGGGAGAAACATCTACCACTTGCCGAGTTTGCCTATAACAATAGTTATCAAGCTACTATTGGGATGGCACCTTTTGCAGCTCTTTACGGTCGTAAGTGCCGTTCACCTTCATATTGGGACAAGGTAGGAGAGATGAAGACTGTTGATCCGACTATTATGCCAGAACTTCTTGAGAAGATTGAGAATGTTCAGTTGATCAGGCAGAGAATGCTTACGGCACAGAGTAGATTCAAGAGTTATGCTGATAAGCGTCGTCGGGACTTGGAGTTTGCAGTTGGAGATCGGGTTTTCTTGAGATTGTCTCCTCGAAAGGGGTTTGCTCGTTATGGTAAAGGTGGAAAGCTGAGTCCGAGATTTGTTGGGCCGTTTGAGATTACTGGCAGGGTTGGTAAGTTGGCATATCGGTTGGCTTTACCGGAGAACTTCTCTAATGTCCACGATGTATTTCACATGTCTAATTTGCGGAAATATAATCCGGATCCTTCTCATATTCTTGAGCCAGAGCCGTTACAGCTTCGAGAGAATTTGACTTATGACGAGCGTCCGATTCGTATTCTAGATCAAATGGACCGAGAGTTGAGGTCGAAGAGGATTCCGATGGTTAAGGTGTTGTGGAAGCATCACGGCATTGAGGAAGCTACGTGGGAGAGACGAGATCAGATGCAGCAGCAATACCCAGATTTTTTCCGTACATCAAGTAAGAATTTCGAGGACGAAATTTTTATAAGGAGGGGAGAATGTGAAACCCCACTTTCCTGCTTATCTCGTTTTACGTGCTATACCTCGTTTTACGTGCATATGTTCTGTTTATGTGCTATAGGACCTAGAAAGTTATAATTTTGATGTCAATACTCCTAATACGTGCTAAATGTGCATTCATGAAATTTTCATCAAAACGGAGTCAGAAATTTTATCGTCGATTTTTAGTGAATAGTATTTTCGAAACACGTCCGCTAAAATTTTGAAACTGGTCTTTTTAACCCTTCTAGACCTAGTCCACGGACTTTAATAGACCTGTGTTTGATGAAAACAGTTTTAAAATCGGCTTAAGAATTTTATTAGGGTTTTTACACCGACTTTTACGAAAATCGAGTTTTAAGCCGACTCGGGTGAAATTGTTGGATTGTAAAACTTTTTGTCACCTAAAAATAATCCACTTGAGATATCTTGGGGGTTGCATAATTATTTTTAACTTGGTGAGCAATAAAATGCAATTAAAGTCATTAAAAACACAAAAATACTAATTAAAACTAACTTTGACTTTGCATTTTTTTAATTGACCAAGCTTTTAAATACTTCTTGTCATCAACACACACTCACACAACACAAAACACACTCCAAAAACACACACAAGGCCGAGAGAAAGAAGGAGAAAAAGCCAAAGAGATTTTCAAGCTTTTCAATCCAATTTTTCAAAGAAAAACCTAGTTTTTGTCCGTAGAACTTCGCACTGACTTGGATTCTGCTTGTTGGGCACGCATAGCACGCATTCCTAGGCTTATATCGCATCTAAGGTGTGAGAAAAATTCTAGATCTCAAAATGTCATTTTTATGTTTTTGCTCATAAATGAAAATTTAACCGTTAGAATTGAAATCTGATGATAGATTATTGCTCCTTGCATGCTAGGGATCGTTATATACTAATACTACGAATTTCTGTCGGATGTAGCATAATTTTTATTTTTCGGGTATTTAATTTTGATTAAAATGTTCAAAGTTGAATTAAATGAGTTGTGTTGATCGAAATCGATTGCCGTCAATTTCTAAATACTTGATAATTACGTGTTAGCGCTGTTGTAATGCCGAATTTTCGGTTACATTGTTTGTGTGATAATCCAGAAAATCCAGCCATGACATCTTAGGGTTTTAGGGTTATCGGGCATGATTTGGAGGTGTTATGGTGGATTTCCGAGAGGGCTAATGCTGTAGGTTGAATGGGTGAGTGATAGGAACTGATTTGGCAATGTTTGGATTAGTAGATTGTAAGTTATGAATTTTAGAAGTTTAGGTTGTCATTCTTTAATTTCTTGAACGATGCCTTTAGATGGTTGGGTAGTGTTCGAGTGATGAATGGTGAGTTGTTGATGAGTAATTTAGAGTTTAATTATGTATATTATGCATGTCCGGTTAGATGGCCTACTTTGTCATCTAACTACGTTGTTTGTTGTTTAATTTAATATTGATGTTATTGATTGATTATTATTGAGTTCGGGAATCGGGCACTTTCGTTGCTGATCTCCCAATTGATTGATTGATGATTGATGATTATGGAGTCTTTGTATGTGTGTGCCACCTCTCGGGCAGCGTCGGGCTGTCGGGTTGATAACGGCATGACTGCAATAGGCTACCCCCAGCTCGCATGACGGAGGTGTCATGGAGGGAGGGGCTAGTGAGGTACCTCGGGTGCGTGAGTAATGGGGAGTTATAAGAAAAACAGTTGAGATCGTGATGGCGTTTGGAGCTACACCAAATAGAGTATCCTTTAATGAATGGTTATATAGTTATGTGATGATAATGTTATTATTGTTGTTGTGTGTTTACTTGCTCAAAGGACTAAATCCAAGGAGCGTAGTGAATACTGTCGAGATCTATCGGATCCTCACTGGGCTTATGTATATAAGCTCACTCTCTATTATTACATGCTTACAGGTGTTGCAGAGCCGGATTACGGGTACGTGCCTCCTGAGGAGGAAAATGTGCCTTACGTGGACGAGTCATATGTTCCCGAGTCTTATCCATGATTATATGTTGTTTAATGTCATGTATATTAGCTTAATAGACTTTTATATGCTTTGTGGTTCTTATTGTAATAGATGTTGAAAGATGATGATCCAAACGATGTTAACTTAGTGGCTTTCTTTTGTCTATGGTTAAGTTGTAGTTGTGTCTCAACTTATTTTTGAAATGTATGATAAAGTTGAGGTATTGTATGTCATGTTGGAACGGAGGCGTATAACGAGGATGATTTATTGTATAATATGGTTGTGTTGTATGTTGTTGTTTGTATTGAGGAATTGCTGGATGTATGATGTTTTATGAGGTTGGTCTAGAACCTCGGAAATCTATTTACTGTCGTTATGCCGCCGAAATTCCGTTGCGTCCTGACTGATTGTAGGTGGGGTCGAGTTGGGGCGTGACACCCATCGTCCCCCAAGCATACCCCCATAGTGCCTCAGCCGTGCCCCAACAATGCTTCTGTCGTGCCCCAATAGTGCCCCAACAGCGCCCCGCACGCGCCACTTGAGCGCACCATTATGCGGTTAGCGCGCCCCATGTGTGCGACCTCATGCGGCACGGGCGCCCCATGCCCACACCTTTATGCTGCATGCGGGCCATATCCGCATACCATTGTGTGACATGTGCGCACGATGCGTACACCATTGTGCGGCATTGCACCCCATGCGCGCAACTTCGTGTCGCATACAGTAAGGGGCCATACGATAAGGGGCCATGGCAGGGGGCTTTGTACCTTCCACCAAGTCAATTCGGTGGTCGATCTCTCTTTGCGGTGGCAGTTTCTTTGGAATTTCCGGGGGCATTACATCTTTGAACTCATTCAGCACTTTTTGGATGGGCGAGGGAAAAGGATTTTGTTCTGGATATTCTGATTCTTCCTCTCACATTGCAACAAGATAGGTATCTTCGTTGCGTTTGACTCCCTTCATTAACTACATGGCTCAAAGGACCTTGACACCAGGTCTGGTTTCTCGAGTCATGGGCACAGTACAAGGAATAGAGTTGCCCATTACCAAGATAGAGTTCCCGCAAAGCATGCAGAAGGCCTTTACTTCTTCCAACCATTTAAATCCCAAGACAACATCATAATCATCCAAAGGAACGATTGTAAAAGTAACAGTACCAGTCTACTCACCGATTATCGTCTTGACACCAAAGGCAACACCAGTGATGCGGATGGCTTTTGAGTTGGCAGCCTTGATCATGCCTCCGAACTTGTTGATCTGCAAGCCTAGCTTCCTTGCAGTATCAGCACCAATGAAATTGTTGGTAGCACCTATGTCTACCAAGGCTTTGAAGGGACGCCCTTTTATCATAGCAGCAACATATAAGGATCCTTTCCTTGGGTCTTTTGAGGTCTTGATCTCGGCCTTCACAACATTAAGGAGTTGAAGAGACCCCAATTGAGTATCTTCATCTTCTTGTGATTCTTGGTCGTCCTATTTGAGGAGGGACATCATCTTTGTGAGGCCCGACCCCGAATAACATGTCTTGCCTCGATTTACGTGCCTTTGACCCAAAATTATATGACCGACCTTCGATTACGTGCCCTGTCTTGGTTTTTGTGCATGCCTTATCATACGTGCCTTGACCTAGAATTATGTGCCCTAATCCTCGACTTACGTGCCTTGACTTCGATTTACATTCGATACTTCAATTTGTGTGCATTGACCTTGAATTGCGTGCCCTAACCTAGGTTTAAGAGTCGTGTCTTGATTTACATGCATTCATTTAAGGTTGCGTGCATTTACTTGGAATACGTGCTTTTGTCTCATAGTTCGTGCCTTACTTCGTAGTACGTGCCCTAAACCTAGGAAAGCGTGCCCGCACACTAATCAATAAAGCATCTTACACAAAGCACTAGACTATTAAATAATCCTACAACTCCACTAACTAATATTTTAATCCTAAGTCAATGCACTAAAAGACAAAACACTAAACACTAAATATTCTTTATTCCTTTTACAAAATCCATGCACCTCAAAAACCGCAATTTAACCTACGATAAAATAAGCCTTAAACAAACAAAAAATTCAGAATTTCACATGCCTTGGCCGACCATACCTTGCACTTGGTCAAACATTGCACAATTAAATTAAGCCTAGACAAACCTATGACACAATGCATAAAAAAATGAAACCAAAGCACCCTACCAAGCATGCCATTCTCGGCCTACACACCATGCCCATCCCTCACAATTCAAAATGCTCAAAAGATGACACAATTTCAGATTTTGAAGAGTCCAAGGCCGACACATGCACTCAAAAACATCCTCGAAGCATCTTCAACCTCATTTTCCTCTCAAGACTCTCTCAACTCTCTCATTCTCTCTCCCTCTCAGCTATGACCTTCTCTTGAACATCCAAGGCTGAAAAGATTGCTCTCCATATCACTCAAGCTTCGCCATAGCAGCCCAAGCAAAGAAGAAGCTCTCTTTGTGCATTTTGAAGAGCATTGATACATCTTTAACCATCAATAGGCTAAGGTGAGAGTTAAACTCTTTTAAAAGCTTTCAAAACTCACATGCATGCTTTCATATGGCTAGCTTTACCTCTGTAATTATTGTATATATGTGTATATGAGCTTATCTTCTCATGCATGGCATGATAATGGCTAGAACATGAAGATAGGTAAAAACGTTTTTGCTGGCAGTTTTCTGATCTTGTAGTACGAAGTGCATTTAGCTTAGTAAACCTTGATAAAAATGAGTAAAAATTGGTAAACCACTATTTTTGTCAATTCTGAACATTTTTTTGTAGAAATAGGCCACGGCTAATTTTGACTCTAAGGCCTCCAAATTGGTCAAACATCATGAGGTGTCTAAATCTGGAAAAATTGAAAAATTGAAATAGGTTCCTGGCAGATTACGGACAAGTAGAACAAAGTGTTTTTGACCTAGTAAATATTAATAGAAATGCATGAAAATTGGTAGGTTGCTATATTTTGTAGTTCTGGACATTTTTGTTAGAAATAGACCAAAGCTAATTCGGACTGTAAGACCCTAAAAATTGGAAAACCTCGTAATGTGTCTAAAACTGGACAGTTTTGCGTAGTCTCACGGTTTTGGCCATAACTCTTAAGTTCGAACTCCAAATGATGCGAGGTTTATTCCTAGATTTAAATCACTCATTAAGCTTAAATTTTACATTTGGGTCATGGAAATTGGAGATTATTTTCTTATCTAATCGAATGTGAGAAAACAGACCACTGCAGTGAGGTTTTTGTTTAGTGATTTGCTTAGAATGATGTTGAGACCTTGCTTGAGGTATTGAATGCTCGGAATTGTGGCACGTAGATGTGGTATGGACTGTTGTGGTTGGTTGAGGTTGTTTAATTTGATTGATATATGGCTTAGGATCATTAATTGATGAATGGTTTACTTAATCGCATGTTTAAGCATGGAATTGAGGTCCTAACGCTTATGAATATTGCTAAGAAATGAACTTATGGTTAAATGTGTTAAATTATGTGACTAATAGGCTGCCCATAATTGTCCTTATAGCTCTAAATGTGATTTTCGATTATTGCATGTTGCTAAGTGAGCTATTCTTGCATCCGGTCTCGTATAAATGTCATTGCATGCTTGTATAATGTTAATACTTGATACGTGAACCCCGAAATGAGTTATATGACTTGATTTATATGTGTTACTTGGCTGCCCGTTTAATGTTCATATGACTCTACGTGTTCTACAAAGTGAAACTTTATGTCAAGCATGCCTCGATCGTTTACTTGGCAATATGTGATCTTGAAATTGCTCGGAGGCAACCTACTTTGTTGTCCTCCTAATGTGAATCATTAAATGGTTTAAATGTACATTGTATACAAGGTTGCAACATTTCATTGTGGCATGGTAGCGTTTCATGAACGCCGGGCAACATAGGGCTTGTCGGTGCTCCCGTGACTACCATGGTCCAATTCCCTCTCTCGCTTGGCATTCCACCCTCGGAGAGTTGGGTCATAGGATTTCGGGGTACATCCGCAGTACACCCAATTGGGAGCGATAAGTGGATGATTGAAGCCGGCCGCAACAATTGTTATCGAAAATGATATCGAGAGCAAATGCTCACCAATTAAACTTGAGAGCAAAAGCTCACCATATCCTTGAAATGATTGGTAATTGTATATGTTGTTCAATTTGATTCTTATACTTTGCGTACTTTATTATTTGTAATACGTGAAATGTTTTCAAAAAGGGATTTTCATGAAATTAACTAAAAAAGAGTTTCAAAACATTATCTCTCGTTCCCCCTCGCTGAGTTCATAAGGACTAACCCTCTTTTATCATCACAGGTGAAGAAGATCAGGAACAGGTACCCGAGGAGAACGTGCCTGTTGATGACTCTTTGGAGTGATTGCTTGTCTTACGTGCCTTGCTTAACTGTGGCTATTTTGCGAACGTTATGTTTATTTTGAAGACTATTTCTTATGTTGTTTGTTGTTGATTGTAAATGACCCCCGTTGTAATTTAGGGTCTAATTTTGGCTTGTACTGACTATGACTAGATGGCACGCTATCTTGTGGGTTGCTATTACTGTTTTGATTTAGTAACTGCCATAGGCAACTCAATCACTAGGTGAAGAAATCAAATGATGTAAATTTATCTAATTTCACCTAGGTATTCAATAGTAAGCTAAAGATCAACAGGTACTTGCGCCTTAGGAATCGACAAGTAAACGAGATATAGCCATCATGCTAAGCTTATTAATCAAACAAGACTTTCAAGATAAATTAGTAGGTAGATCGGTTGATGACCAAATAGAAGTTCTTAGTGGAATTTAATTAATGATTGGTATATTGAGGCATTTAGAAATTTAGGTCAAACCAAAAGGTCCTAAATATAGTCGTTATGCTGCCGATTTTGCGGGAAAATTTTCAGAGTTTTAGGCTAACGTTAAGTGTTAAATCTTAACAAATGATTAAGTAAGTGAAATAGTGTAAATGATTAGATCACACCCTAGTCTAACCTCTATAGGTCGGGTTGGGGCGTGACAATCTTGCCCCGGTAGGGACAATTATAGCCTTATGATCCTTTCCTGCGCATATGAAACATTCATACTGTCTCGGGGAAGCTTGGTTGTTTCCCCGATTCTCCATGGGAGCTTTCCCTTTGTTGAAGGCCGGTTTGAATGATCTTTCCTGATTAGAAGAAACATCAGTAGGGTTAGAATTGATACCTATGTTTTGATTTCCCCCACCACTTGGCTTCTTATTGTTGGAAGAAGAAGTACCCTTCTTTCCATCATTTTGGTTGGAGAATTCAATTAGGCCTTTAGCGACAGCAATGGCGGAGGCAAGGTCCTGGACACCACGACATTGAACTTCTACTCTCGCCTATGTTTGGAGTCCATCGAGGAAGGAAAAGAGGCCATCCTTGTCGGACATCTTAGGAATTTCAAGCATCACTTCCTGAAACTCCTTAATGTATTCTCGCACATTATTTTGGTGTCTGAGCCGGTGAAGCTTACCATGAGCTTCATACTCCACGTTCTCCAGATAAAACTGTTTCTTGATTTCTTTCTTGAAATCATCCCATGATTCTATGGTGCAAAGGCCTTGTTCAATATCTATGGAACGATGCCTCCACTAGAGGGTAACCACACCGGCTAGATAGAGTGGGGCAGTTTGAATCTTCGCAGCATCATCGACAAGATTTGATACTGAGAAGTATTGCTCCAAGTTCCACAAGAAGTTATCCAATTCTCTTGCGTTCCTCTGGCCACTGAAAGGCTTGAGCCTCGGGACATCGATCCTTGGGGCAGAAGGGGCAGCTGGAATAGCTCCAGCGCTTATAGCTAACTTGCACAAGGCTAAGTCAGCCTTGACAGCTTCAACCTCAGTTTTAACCATGTTAACTTTGGTCTTCATTTCTTCAATCGCAGCGGAAATTTGTGACTGAAAATTACTCACGGTCTTTCACATTTCATCGGTGAAAGTGTTGAGGGTGGCCTGGGCCTGTCCACGCAGATCCTCCACTTGGTCCTCTACTTCTTGCAAACGTTCAGGAAGGGCGGTCTCGTCCCTTGCTTCCACTTGTTCCAACCGAGTGATAATATCCTCCATTGCGACAGCATTCCATAGAATACTTTGTTCATTGCGTCCAATTCGGGATTCCAACGAGAAAAGCTGGTGGATTAAGCCAACACAAGAAGAGGGTTTGGATTTGTTTGATTTCCTCGCCTGCTTCTCTGGATTTTCCACAACCTGGGTACTAGGGCCAATAACATCTTCTTCGGTTCCTCCCATACTTCAAAAATACCACGAATAAGAATGTAGACAACGTGGTTGAGCCAAGCACTAAGTCCTTTGCTCTGATATCACCAGTCACGGGATCAGAGGTTGAGACTGAAACTTGACCATCGTGCAGTGCTTAACCAAGCTAATAAGGGACTTGGCTAAGCTAAGCCTGAAAGATATGAACTTGAAAACAGAAATATAAGCAAGAGTTTGAGAGAAAAGATGTATATTTCTTTATAACTCAGAAAATATGGGATGGTTACAATGAGACATATCCCCCTCATTTTATAGGGGTTAAATTCAAAATAAAGGGTGAGGATCATCCCAGCTTGAAGGGCCCAAGATTGCACCTCATATTCTGCAAACCTACCTGTCTAGCTTTCTATATACTAGCTGGCAGCTTTGGTTTAAATTTCAAAATAAAGGGTGAGGATCGTCTCAACTGAAGGGTCAGGATTGCACCTCGTATTCTGCAAAGCTAGCTATCCAACATTCTCTATACACTAGCTGGTAGCTTACATTGTTTATTACTTCAGGCTTACCAACAACACCATTCAATCAGAAATGGGGCGGACTGTCTGGAAGTTGGCGGGTTGTTACAACTGGGCAAAAATCACATTACCTGAGCATCCGCAGGGACCATCGCAATGCTTTGTTTTAATTAAATAGTCAGATTCTCCTTGTCCGTACCAGTTCTGAGCTGGCTGTTCGACGCCCAGGGAAGGCCCCCGAGAGAGCCGTTCCCAGTCCATTCCCCGACCGGCACGCGGTGACCCACTCTCTCCACGGGAGTAGCTGGAGCAGTTCGCCGACATCCGACGGGTTCGGGACTAGGACCCCAGTGCCCAGCCCTCAGAGCCAATCATTTTCTCGAAGTTACAGATCCATTTTGCCGAATTCCCTTACCTACATAGTTCTATCGACCAGAGGCTGTTCACCTTGGAGATCTGATGTGGTTATGAGTACGATCGGGCGTGGACGATACTCAGTCCT
>CM075766.1:61546568-61601568 GCA_037974665.1 Ehretia macrophylla
GGCAGCGAACTACCAATGTTGCCCCGATCCGAACACTTCACCGGATCATTCAATCGGTAGGAGTGATGGGCAGTATGTACAAAAGGCAGGGACGTAGTCAACGCGAGGTGATGACTCGCTCTTACTAGGAATTCCTCTTCAAGACCAACAATTGCAATGATCTATCCCCATCACAATGAAATTTCAGAGATTACCCGGGCCTGTCGGCCAAGGCTATAGACTCGTTGAATACATCAGTGTAGCGCGTGTGCAGCCCATAACATCTAAGGGTATCACAAACCTGTTATTGCCTCAAACTTTCGCGGCCTAAAAGGTCGTAGTCCATCTAAGAAGCTAGCTACAGAGGGATACATTCGCATAGATATTTAGCAGGCTAAGGTCTCATTCGTTAACGGAATTAACCAGACAAATCACTCCACCAACTAAGAACGGCCATGCACCACCACCCATAGAATCAAGAAAGAGCTCTCAGTCTGTCAATCCATACTATATCTAGACCTGGCAAGTTTTCCCTTGTTGAGTCAAATTAAGCTGCAGATGGTGCCCTTCCATCAATTCCTTTAAGTTTCAGCCTTGCGACCATACTCTACCCGGAACCCAAAAACTTTGATTACTCATAAGGTGCCGGCAGAGTCCTAAAAGCAACATCCACCGATCCCTGGTCGGCATCGTTTATGGTTGAGACTAGGACGGTATCTGATCGTCTTTGAGCCCCCAACTTTCGTTCTTGATTAATGAAAACATCTTTGGCAAATGCTTTTGCAATTGTTCGTCTTTCATAAATCCAAGAATTTCACCTTTGACTATGAAATATGAATGCCTTCGACTGTCCCTGTTAATCATTACTCCGATCCCAAAGGCCAACTCAATAGGATCGAAATCCTATAATGTTATCCCATGCTAATGTATACAGAGCATAGCTTGCTTTGAACACTCTAATTTCTTCAATGTAATAGCGCCGAAGGCACGACCCAGCCAGTTAAGGCTAGGAACACATCGCCTGCAGAAGGGATGAGACGATCTATGCACACCTGAGGATTACCGGCCGACCCATCCCAAAGTCCAACTACGAGCTTTTTAACTCTAATGGATCCTCGTTAAGGGATTTAGATTGTACTCATTGCAATTACCAGACTCTTTGAGCTTGGTATTGTTATTTATTGTCACTACCTCCCCGTGTCAGAATTGGGTAATTTGCGTGCCTATCTCCTTCCTTGGATGTGGTAGCCGTTTCTGTCATGCCCCAACCCGGCCTATAAGGTTAGACTAGGGTGTGAACTAAACATTCAGGTAATATCACATACTTAACTGTTTATGAAGATTTAACACTTAACGTTTTGGCCTAAACTCCAAAATTTTTCGGAAAACCGGCAGCATAATGGTTGTAATTGGACACTTTGGTTTGACCTAATTCTCTAAACGCCTCAATTATTCCAATCATTAACCCAATTCCATTAAGGACTCCTATTTGTCACCAACCAATTTGCCTACTAGTTTATCTTGAAGGTCTTGTTTGGTTAATGAGCCTAACATGATAACTATGTCCCGTTTATTTCTCAATTTCCTATCATGCAAGTACCTATTATCCTTTAGGTTGCAAATGAGCACCTAAGTGAAATTAGATAGAATTAACTTAGTTGATTGTTCATCTAGTGGTTTGAATGCCTATGATAACTACTAATTAAGAAAACGAAAGCAAACAACCAAATAAAAGTTCGTCCGGTTATAGATAGTACAATCCCATAATTAGACCCAAATTACAACGGGGTCATTTACATCAATAAAATGAACATTTTGCAATCAAACACAATATCCATATAGCAACCCCTTTCAGGCAAAGCACAAAAGCACGTAGTCACTCTCAGGAATCATCAACAAGCACATTTACTTCGGGTACTTGTTCCAAATCTGCTGCACCTGTGACAAAAAAGAGGGTGAGTCCTTATAAACTCAGCGAGGGGGAACGAGAAATAGGTTTTGAAAATCATTTTCCGGTTCAACTTATGAAAATCCTTTTTACAAGCATGAATATAACAATGATATAAGATACAGGAACAAGAATACCAGTCTTTCCTCCCCGAGGTTCTCTAGGAACCAAGCGAGAGTACTTATACACATAGTAAAAAGGATACAGTGAGCTTTTGCTCTCAGATCAGTTTCAGAATCATAAGTTGCGGCCGACTTCAAATCATCCTCCAAACACGCCAGGTGGGTGTACTCCGGATGTACCCCAAAATCTTACGACCCAACTCTCCGAGGAAGTCTAGCCCGCAAGAGAGAGAGGGAATGAGACCATAGTAGTCACGGGTACACCGGCAAGCCCGATGCCGCCCGGTGTGCGTGATCGCTACCATGCCAACAGGAAAGGTTGCAACCTTGTGTGCAATGCACATTCATGACAGGTAATATATCACAGTAGGAGTACAACAAAGTAGGTTGCCTCCGAACAGTCATAAGATTGCACATTGATAGGTAGACAAGCAAGGCACGATAAGAAAGGAAAATTTCACTTGAAGGCATATAGAGTTATATGAAAATTAAACGGGCAGCCATGTAACACATGTAAAACATGCCATATAACTCATTAAGAAGTCCACGTGATCAAGTGATAAGATTATTCAACATGCAATGACATCAATCATGGGTTCGGGTGCAAGAAAAGCTTATTTGTCAACATGCAATGGTCAAAATCACATTTGAAGTTGTAAGACATTAACGGGCAGCCCACTAAGCATATAATTCCCGCACAATATCCAATTGATCAATACTTAGCAAAACTACCTTGTCATTGGGGTTTCCATTTCATGTATATTCGTGCAATTTGGGCCTCAACCCAACTCAAGGTCAATCTCAAACCATGCATCATTTAATTCAACATCCTAAAACATTCAAAACAATCCACACAACATCCCGTAGCTACAATCCCAAGCATCTAATTCAACAAAAGGAGTCACAACAATATTTCCAAGCACAACATTAAGTGAAACCCTTACTGCAATAGGCTGTCTTCTTACAATCAATCGGATAAGCAAACAATCTCCAAATTCAGTGAATAAGATGTCAAATTAAATCTTAAGAATTTAACTAAAATCAGAAACAAACCTTGTATCAATTGGAGTTCGGGATCATTAGATATAGCCGAAACAGTGGAATAGCACAAAACTGTCCAGATTTGCACACTTTTCAGAAATTGACGTTTTTGGGGTCCTTAGGGTCAGTTTTAGCCTTGGTCCATTTCTGACAAAATTGTCCAGAACTGAAAAATATAGCAGCACACAAAATTTCATGCATTTTGGACAATATTTACGAACTCAAATATGGTTCGTTCCACAAAGTCAGTGCATCTGCCAAAACCTGCTTCATTTTTCCAGATTTCCAGATTTGGTCACATTTTAAGGATTTGCCATTTTGAGGACCACAGAGTCAAAATTAGCTTCGGCCTATTTCTGGGAAAAAAGTTCAAAACTGTCCAAACTAGTCACCTACCAATTTTCATGAATTTTAAACATCATTTTCCTTGATAAACTTACCTCGAACAGACTGGTCAGAGAGCTGTCAACAATTTCGACTTCACCTAGCATCATTTTCAAGCCAAGATCTTGCCATGCATGGTTGTTTAAGCTTATGAACGACCATATAGCTCAAGTACAGAAGCAAATACACACATTTATGAGCATGCATGTGGATTTTTGAAGAGTTTTCAAAAGGTTTTAGCCCTCACCTTTGCAATCAACCCAAAAAATGCTCAATACCTTGTTGAAGCTCAAATCTCTTCTTCTTCTTGCTTAGCCGAGATTCCAACTAGATTTTCTCTATTTTTCCTAGCTTAGTGATCAATCTCTTAGCACATGCATGAGGTTAGAACAAGAAGAAAAGAAATGGAAGCTTAAAAACTCACCAAGGCCAAAAATGGCGACTCAAAATGCTTGCATGTGTGTTTCTTGCATCCTAGCTTGCTTGGGTGAGTTTCTTTGCTTGTGGTTTGTCTTGATGCACCATAGGATGATGAAGATGAGCTAAGAGGTGGAGAGAACTCAGCCAAAACCGAAGTGGAGAGAGAGAGTGAGAGGGAGAGAGAGAAAATGTGAGGAAAGTGAGAGAAATGAGAGAAAAATGAGGCTTTTGCAAAAGTTGATGCATATGTTGGCCTTGGGCATGCAAAAATTCAGATTTTTGTCATCTTTTGAATTGTTTTAACATGTGTGTAAGAGAATGTTGGGTATTTAGGGATTTTAGGTAGAATAGAATATAGGATATGTTTAGAGGTTTGTGAGATTTTGTCTTGTAGTGAGTTTAAAATATAATATTTAGGTATTAGTGGATTTTGTAGAGATTTGAATTAGGATTATAATATTGGTTAGTGGATTGTGTAGGATTATTTTAGTGTCTAGTGCTTTGTGTAGGATTCTTTCTTAATCAACGTGGTGGCACGGATTCCTAGGTCTAGGGCACGAATTACGAGGTAGACACAAACTACGAGGTAAGACATGAACTTCAAGACTAATGCACGTACTTCAAGATAAATGCACGGATTCTAATGCAAATGCACGCAAATGAAGGCATTACTCTATATCTAGGTTAAGGTACGCAGTTCAAGGTTAGGGCACATGAAACGAAGTAACGCACGTACATTGAGGTTAGGGCACATATTTCTAGGTACCGCACGTGAGTCGGGGATTAGGGCACACTATTCTAGGTCAAGGCACGTATGACGAGGAATGCACGAAAACCAAGACAGGACACTTAATCCAAGGTCGGTCATTTAATTTTAGGTCTAAGGTGCGCAAATCGAGGTAGGACACATTATTCGGGGTCCGGCCTTACATCCTCCCCTCCTTAAAAGAATTTCATCCCGAAATTCATTCTTACTTGTTGAGGTCATTTAGACGGATTCCGACCATTGTTATTTTCCAACTCCGGGCCGTCCTTTGCTCTGTGATCTCTCTTACCACAACGAATTCACTTCCTAGCTTTCTCCAATTATTTAATTCGGTGTGACCCCTACATTTACAGTTCGTTCCTTTGAACAACTCTATTTTCTCCAATTGATCTTAAGGTCGAGTTCATTAACTAAGGTTAAAATCTCCAAATATAGTCATCAGAGCTGCATCGGTATTCTAACAATATAACTGTAACTCCAAAATCATGGCTCATGTTGTATCAATCTCGCATTCATACCTCAAAAGGAATATCACAATAATTCCATGACCCGAGGGTAACATACGCTAATTTCAAGGTGATAGGTCTATATCCGATTTACATATCATATCTACTAGCTTCAAATTGTTAGCACGTAAGACATACACATGTTATGGATTATTTTCACGATACGACCCTATTTTTAGGAAGAACTCACCAAGCAACTAATCCATCTCAAATCGTCATCTATCGGTAGTATCATAGTTCTTATCTCGTAGATGCATTAGATTAGCAAATCTTCTAATGACTAGTCTTCCGGTTATAAGCTCCTATTCACTAACATCCTTTTCCAGCTTTGTTAACCTTCAAGCTCGTAATCAAGAAGAAAGACCGTTGAGATTCATTAAACTCGAATTCTAAGGTTTATCAAGTATCACCAATAGATTGCCATCGAAATTGAATAGGTAAACTAATCATGTAGCACTAGTTCAACTTTTCAAGTAAGCTTCATCAACTTGTGATCCACAATTTATTTCCTTATTCAAGTCTCTATTTTCACGTCTCGAGGCTTCAGAATTTCTTTCAATCTTAACCAAGACTCCTAAGACGAATAGTTTCAACCTCAAATAAATTCCACTCACCTCAATCCAAGGTTACGTCATACTTAAGAAGACAATGGTCCTACTCATTTAGCGACCTAGTCATTCCTTCGAATACTTAATGCCCGCCAATATATCTTCGACATTAATGTTACTAAGCTGGGTTCAGCACCATGTAAGTGATATCAATGCTCTACTAGGTTACCGACCGTACAACAACAATCCTAGGACTATAACTGGGTACCGAAATGACCGAGCTCATAAAATACTTACACGAGATAACTTCAAGGTTGTATCAACATAAGAATTATGACCACGAGCCATCCTTCAACATAACCTAATAGAACTTCAAAAGTAATCAACCACTTATTTAACTATTACTACAAGATTCACCCCTCTTATTCAACGACCACAATTCGAAGTCTACCGATCGCTAGTTTCTAGATGTGAAATGGTGCACATAGATATAGTGGTCTAACAATAGTCTCTTGGGTCATTATGACTCTAATTCATCTCTATCTTAACTCTATGAAATCTTACTCTTCTCATTTACATGTTCAACTAGCTAAGAACGTCAAGACTTATCGACCTTAGGTCCTAGGGTTCACCATGAATCATCATGCGTACTCACTATTAGCTATTTAGGATTACTAATCATATCCTAACGACTCCACTTGCAACCAGATGCTTTAATCTCATTTCCATGGTTTATATAATAGGTCCATCGGTCTTACTTAAGGATATATGCTTTCCAACATCCTCTAGGGTATCTAAACAACAGGTGTATAGAATGACTTACTTGCATAATCACAACTAAACCCGAGAGGCACCAAATTAACACCATGATTCTAAATATCACCGATATCCAACTTAGGACCTTTAGCAATGTTAGTCATCTAATGCACAATTCCATTCCTTACACTTCTATCCGACCTAACATTTTAGGTGCAGTTTTCCAAACACGAGTTCTAGCTACGTGAATTCCTTGATTCCCGCATCCTTATATCTTGTTATATTAAAGAATCATCAACCTTGTTAAATTCGGTCTCCAGAGTTGCCTACATGTCTTGAGGTCATCCATTGGTAAGTTACTTAAACACATTATTCACTCCTTAATAATCTAACGCCTATCATCCATTTCCACGAGTTCATCTCTTAATTTCTAGGTCACAATCTTACCATTGAGTGAACTTGAAACTCATTAATATACACCTTATTAGGTTCAACGATGCTTAATTCCAATCAAGTAAGGATTCAATCATATAAATAGTCTATTATACCATTTGAAGATATAAGAATTTGATTCAAAAGAAGCTCCTAAGTCAAACTTCCATTATCAGCACATGAGAATATATACTATTCTACATATTTAATAGTATACCCTTATACCTAAGGAAGTAGCATGTCTTTAACCTTTATGCTTGAACCACAATGAGAAGAATGGTTTAACGGAATCAAAACTTCATAGCCATAAAATTGATAGCTTAATCATAGGTATGAGTATTCTAAAGATAAAGGGATAACTTTACCTCAACATTTATACATGTGCTACGCATTTTATATATGCATATCCAATAATATATACGATCCATCGAGTACTTGTGAAGATGCGAGAAATCTCTAACCAAGCCTTTTCGTTCATCCTCCACAAATTCACTTCCCTAAAAGTCCTAATCCTAACTATCTATGTGTATAAACAATCATTCACGGTTATATAACATGCACATGTATCATGGAAGGAGTATAAAAGCATGCATGCATTATTAAGAACGTGTCAGTGTGCATGATACATAATACATATGGTCCACAAAGGCACATAGTATTTAATTCTCAAAGCAATTAAAGCACATTAGCACACATTAACACATATAAACAAGACATCATAATTACCTTAGGGCTTCTACCCATGGTTCGAGAGTTGAACCCGACTAACGCCTAGTTACTAAACTAAGCTCTGATACCATTTAATATAAGGTGTCACACCCCAACCCGGCCTATAAGGTAAGACTAGGGTGTGAACTAAATATTCAGGTAATATCACATACTTAACTTTTTATGAAGATTTAACACTTAACGTTTTGGCCTAAACTCCAAATTTTTTCAAAAAATCGGCAGCGTAATGGTTGTAATTGGACTCTTTGGTTTGACCTAATTCTCTAAACGCCTCAATTATTCTAATCATTAACCCAATTCCATTAAGGACTCCTATTTGTCACAAACCGATTTGCCTACTAGTTTATCTTGAAGGTCTTGTTTGGTTAATGAGCCTAACATGATAACTATGTCCCGTTTATTTGTCAATTTCCTATCATGCAAGTACCTATTATCCTTTAGGTTGCAAATGAGCACCTAAGTGAAATTAGATAGAATTAACTTAGTTGATTGTTCATCTAGTGGTTTGAATGCCTATGATAACTAGTAATTAAGAAAATGAAAGCAAACAACCAAATAAAAGTTCGTCCGGTTATAGATAGTACAATCCCAGAATTAGACCCAAATTACAACGGGGTCATTTACATCAATAAAATGAACATTTTGCAATCAAACACAATATCCATATAGAAACCCCTTTCAAGCAAAGCACAAAAACACGTAGTCACTCCCAAGAATCATCAACAAGCACATTTACTTCGGGTACTTGTTCCAAATCTGCTGCACCTGTGACAAAAAAGAGGGTGAGTCCTTATAAACTCAGCGAAGGGGAACGAGAAATAGGTTTTGAAAATCATTTTCCGGTTCAACTTATGAAAATCCTTTTTACAAGCATGAATATAACAATGATATAAGATACAGGAACAAGAATACCAGTCCTTCCCCCCCGAGGTTCTCTAGGAACCAAGCTAGAGTACTTATACACATAGTAAAAAGGATACAGTGAGCTTTTGCTCTCAGATCAGTTTCAGAATCATAAGTTACGGCCGACTTCAAATCATCCCCCAAACACGCCAGGTGGGTGTACTCCGGATGTACCCCGAAATCTTACGACCCAACTCTCCGAGGAAGTCTAGCCCCCAAGCGAGAGAGGGAATGGGACCATGGTAGTCACGGGTGCACCGGCAAGCCCGATGCCGCCCGGTGTGCGTGATCGCTACCATGCCAACAGGAAAGGTTGCAACCTTGTATGCAATGCACATTCATGACAGGTAATATATCACAGTAGGAGGACAACAAAGTAGGTTGCCTCCAAACAGTCATAAGATTGCACATTGACAGGTAGACAAGCAAGGCACGATAAGACAGGAAAATTTCACTTGAAGGCATATAGAGTTATATGAAAATTAAACGGGCAGCCATGTAACACATGTAAAACAGGCCATATAACTCATTAAGAAGTCCACGTGATCAAGTGATAAGATTATTCAACATGCAATGACATCAATCATGGGTTCGGGTGCAAGAAAAGCTTATTTGTCAACATGCAATGGTCAAAATCACATTTGAAGTTGTAAGACATTAACGGGCAGCCCACTAAGCATATAATTCCCACACAATATCCAATTGATCAATACTTAGCAAAACTACCTTGTCATTGGGGTTTCCATTTCATGTATATTCGTGCAATTTGGGCCTCAACCCAACTCAATGTCAATCTCAAACCATGCATCATTTAATTCAACATCCTAAAACATTCAAAACAATCCACACAACATCCCGTAGCTACAATCCCAAGCATCTAATTCAACAAAAGGAGTCACAACAATATTTCCAAGCACAACATTAAGTGAAACCCTTACTGCAATAGGCTGTCTTCTTACAATCAATCGGATAAGCAAACAATCTCCAAATTCAGTGAATAAGATGTCAAATTAAATCTTAAGAATTTAACTAAAATCAGAAACAAACCTTGCATCAATTGGAGTTCGGGATCATTAGATATAGCCGAAACAGTGGAATAGCACAAAACTGTCCAGATTTGCACACTTATCAGAAATTGACGTTTTTGGGGTCCTTAGGTTCAGTTTTAGCCTTGGTCCATTTCTGACAAAATTGTCCAGAACTGACAAATCTAGCAGCACACAAACTCTAATGCATTTTGGACAACATTTACGAAGTCAAATATGGTTCGTTCCACATAGTCAGTGCATCTGCCAAAACCTGCTTCATTTTTCCAGATTTCCAGATTTGGTCACATTTTAAAGATTTGCCATTTTGAGAACTTTAGATTCAAAATTAGCTTCGGCCTATTTCTGGGACAAATGTTCAAAACTGTCCAAACTAGTCACCTAAAATTTTTTATGAATTTCCAACATCATTTGCCTTGCTAAACGTAGCTCGAACAGACTGGTCAGATAGCTGTCAACAATTTCGACTTCACCTAGCATCATTTTCAAGCCAAGATCTTGCCATGCATGGTTGTTTAAGCTTATGAACGACCGTATAGCTCAAGTACAGAAGCAAATACACACATTTATGAGCATGCATGTGGATTTTTGAAGAGTTTTCATAAGGTTTTAGCCCTCACCTTTGCAATCAACCCAAAAAATGATCAAAACCTTGTTGAAGCTCAAATCTCTTCTTCTTCTTGCTTAGCCGAGATTCCAACTGGCTTTTCTCTATTTTTCCTAGCTTAGTGATCAATATCTTAGCACATGCATGAGGTTAGAACAAGAAGAAAAGAAATGGAAGCTTAAAAACTCACCAAGGCCGAAAATGGTGACTCAAAATGCTTGCATGTGTGTTTCTTGCATCCTAGCTTGCTTGGGTGAGTTTCTTTGCTTGTGGTTTGTCTTGATGCACCATAGGATGATGAAAATGATCTAAGAGGTGGAGAGAACTCAGCCAAAACCGAAATGGAGAGAGAGAGTGAGAGGGAGAGAGAGAAAATGTGAGGAAAGTGAGAGAAATGAGAGAAAAATGAGGCTTTTGCAAAAGTTGATGCATATGTTGGCCTTGGGCATGCAAAAATTCAGATTTGTGTCATCTTTTGAATTGTTTTAACATGTGTGTAAGAGAATGTTGGGTATTTAGGGATTTTAGGTAGAATAGAATATAGGATATGTTTAGTGGTTTGTGAGATTTTGTCTTGTAGTGAGTTTAAAATATAATATTTAAGTATTAGTGGATTTTGTAGAGATTTGAATTAGGATTATAATATTGGTTAGTGGATTGTGTAGGATTATTTTAGTGTCTAGTGCTTTGTGTAGGATTCTTTCTTAATCAACGTGGTGGCACGGATTCCTAGGTCTATGGCTTTAATTACGAGGTAGACACAAACTACGAGGTAAGACACGAACTTCAAGACTAATGCACGTACTTCAAGATAAATGCACGGATTCTAATGCAAATGCACGTATATCAAGGCATTACTCTATATCTAGGTTAAGGTACGCAGTTCAAGATTAGGGCACACGAAACGAGGTAACGTACGTACATCGAGGTCAGGGCACGTATTTCTAGGTACCGCACGTGAGTCAGGGATTAGGGCACACTATTCTAGGTCAAGGCACATATGACGAGGAAAGCACAAAAATCAAGATAGGACACGTAATCCAAGGTCGGTCATTTAATTTTAGGTCTAAGGCGCGCAAATCGAGGTAGGACACGTTATTCGGGGTCGGGCCTCATAGTTTCTCAAACTCCCTCTCCGGAATCGAACCCTAATTCTTCGTCACCCGTCACCACCATGGTAGGCCATTATCCTACCATCAAAAGTTGATAGGGCAGAAATTTGAATGATGCGTTGCCGGTACGAGGGCCTTGCGATCTATCGAGTTATCATGAATCATCACAGCAACAGGTAGAGCCCGCGTCGACCATTTATCTAATAAATGTATCCCTTCCTGAAGTCGGGGTTTGTTGCACATATTGGCTCTAGAATTACTACGATGATCCGAGTAGTAGATACCATCAAACAAACTATAATTGATTTAATGAGCCATTCGCAGTTTCACAGTCTGAATTAGTTCATACTTACACATGCATGGCTTAATCTTTGAGACAAGCATATGACTACTGGTAGGATCAACCAGGTAGTATTCTTCACCGACGCCGGCGTTGCACTAGGCATGTCGTCCCCAAAGGGTTGACGGCTAGGGATGAGCTAGCGACCGTCGTACGAGGTTAGCGACGAACGCTGGTTTCGGGCAAAGAGAGGCCAAGGACCCCATACCGTCGTGGTGTGTCACATCCAAGAGATCAAGCGATGCACCATCGGCCACGTCTTCCATACTCGTAGGAGTGAGCAACTTGGAACACAGGTCATGCTTAGGGATTCCCCCTACGTCGTCCACGGAGGCAGACACAAGGCGAAAGATGGACGATGTGACTTTATACTGCCGTCTTCGTAGGTACGCAATATAGGAAACCGATCGGCCTGCAAATGAAGAGGCAATCAGGGGTGGATGCCACTGCTCAAGCAGGGATCCAACCGACCCATACAAGTCAACCACCACTCACGTGCTATCACGTTCACTATGCTCGGACCACCAAGCCAGTAACCGCCCCACCGTCTAGGCAAAGGAAGTCCTTCAAGAAAATGGAACCGATAAGATGGCCCAAGCAAGGACAGCTAGGCACGAAGAATTTCTGAGGGACAAGGGACAGGAACGACACGAGGTCCATGACTAGGCTGCACGTCACAAGCTTAGGAGCCTACTTCGTGGTGCCCAACCAAGCACCAAGTGCACGCACTTGATGTGCCAACCGAAAGCTGACTTCCTGCCCATGCAGTACTAGGATCACCACGACACTAGACCATGTATGTCCCATTACGATTCAGTGAGGACCATGGCATCATGTGCTAGGCGATTCACGCATTGTGTAGACCCAAAGGAATACACCATCGGACAGCTTTGAGCAGCACGGTGCTTGGAACGCCATGACATTGAAGCTCTAGTATCGTCTCATCACAACGCTCAAGTCATCACTTAACGAAAGCCAAGGCTGTGTGCTAGGCGATTCACGCATCGTGCATGCCCCTACTGTCCCCCTGTATGCACCCGTATGCACGGAACGGGACAATCAAACTACCTTCCTACCCATGCGGTGCTTGGATCGCCACTACACTAGACTACGTTCGTCGTATTACAACTCAGCAAGGACCATGGCATCGTGTTCTAGGTGATTTGCGCATCGCACAGGCCTGTCGGAACCAATCAGGGGACAGTTTCAAGACCGCATGGTGCTTGGATCGCTACAACATTCAACCATCAGCAATCGTCTCATCACAACGCTCACGTCGTTGCTTAACGAAAGCCAATGCCATGTGTGCTAAATGATTCACGCATCACGCATGCCCCTCACCGTCCCCCTGTATGTACCCGTATGCACGGAACGGGACAAGCAAACTACCTTCCTACCCATGCGGTACTTGGATCACCACGGCACTAGACCATGTATGTCGTATTACGACTCTGTGAGGACCATGGCGTCGTGTGCTAGGCGATTCGAGCATCACACAGGCGCGTCAAAACCTACCAGGAGACGGCTTCAAGGCCGCATGGTGCTTGGATCGCCACGACATTGAAGCATCTGTAATCGTCTCATCACAACGATCACATTGTTTCTTAACGAAAGCCAATGCCACATGTGTTAAGCGATTTGCGTATCACGCTTGCCCCCACCATCACCCAAGAGCCACCCAAGCCCACGCGGTACTTGGCTCACCACGACACTAGACCATGGCAGCGCGTGTCTACTCAGCAACGAGCATGGCTTTGTGTGCTAGGTGATTCGCTTATCACGCAAGGCCAACGACACGTCGGGGGACGGGAATGTCCCCCAACGTGTACCTAGCCGACGGCACGGGGATGGTTAATTTTGTGCTTGGGCAACCACTCGTCCTCTCATTAGCCATCCTCATGACGTCGACGGTGTTGCGGCACCAAGATAGATAATGAGGGGCTAGGGAAGCCACCACGTTCCTCATTAGCAATCCTGGTGCCGCGCCGAGGGACATGCTAGGGGATGCGGGGTCGGGATGGCACGACCCCAATGCACGGGTATGCAATACAAGTGCATACCCTATCCGAGGCCAAGTTTATGCCCCATCTGAGGCCCCAAGTACGTGCCCCATCCAAGGCCCAATCGTGCACCGTCGTGCAACACCGTTGGCAGTCGTGCCGCAATTGTTCACTAACGTGCCCAGCCATGCCGAAGAAACAGGCAACATAACCTCAGTCACCGTTAATGCTGAGGGAAGAACGTTAGGTACCTCGACGGGCCAGTAGCACACAAGGTCGGATTCAAATTTTTTGCCATCTCTTACGAAGCAAGCATAGGCTGTCTAACACTTGGGCACTCGAGGCGATGCACGGGGTCAGCCGGTAGTGGGCCCGGTAGCACTTGGGCATAGCACGTACTTAGGCATTATTGGGCATAGCACTTGGGTACACATAGCACTTGGGCATAGAGCTTGGGTGCACATAGCACTTCGGCATCAATGGGCATATCACATAGTACTTGGGCATCAATGGGCATAGCACATAGCACTTGGGCATCATTGGGCATAGCACATAGCACTTGGGTATCATTGGGCATAGCACATAGCACTTAGGTATAGTACTTTGGGCAATCGCGCGTCGACACTTAAAACTTATGATGTCAACAATTGGCATCATTGGGCATATTACTTAGGTATAGCACTTAGCACTTGGGCATCCTTGGGCATAGCACTTAGCACTTGGGCATAATTAGGCATCATCGTTGCCTCAAAACCCCACGACACTTGCGACGGCATTTATGCATGCAGCGAGCGTGGCAAACTAACTTAGGCTAATGTTATTCGGACTTGGGTGCAGAGAACTTGGCAACACTTGGGCATTCGTGTGTCGACACTTGAGTTGCAACTTATGACTTAGTTATGACTTACTTAGGCACTTGGAGACACACTTGGGGAGAGGCATAGGGCGTTGAACCTCTTGGCCCGTTTAGGGAAAATAGTGTAGGTTGAAGGGATAGGATGGGATTGGATTGTGGATGGGGCGAAGATAGGCAAGGAGGAGGGGGGGAACGAATCAGAGCGACAAAGGGTTGAATCTCAGTAGATCATGGCAGCAAGGCCACTCTGCCACTTACAATACCCCTTCGCGTATTTAAGTCATTTGCATAGGATTCTTCCCGCCGCTCGATGGGAGTTTTACTTCAAGGCATCCAGCGCGATGCTTCCGTCGCGACAGTTTGGCCAACGACAAGTGTCGTTGGGTACCAGAGGCCTCTACTGCGGGTCGGTGAATGGGCGGCGGGCGGGCGCGACGCTTTTAGCCCAAATTCGGACTTAGAGGCATTCAGTCATAATCTAGCGTACGGTAGCTTCGCGCCACTGGCTTTTCAACCAAGCGCGATAACCAATTGTGGGAATCAACGGTTCCTCTCGTACTACGTTGAATTACTATTGCGACATTATCATTAGCAGGGTAAAACTAACCTATCTCACAATGGTCTAAACCCAGCTCATGTTCCCTATTGGTAGGTGAACAATCCAATACTTGGTGAATTCTGCTTCACAATGATAGGAAGAGCCGACATCGAAGGATCAAAAAGCAATGTCGCTATGAACTCTTGTGTAAAACCCGACACGAGAGTCTATATATATAATTATATTAATTATAATGCATTTATATCATTTCATGTGCATTAGCATCAATTAGTATGTCTTAATGACATTTAATGTGCTTGTTCATCATTTTACGTGTCAAATGTTTAATTACGTGCATTATGGAGTTTTACGTGTCGTAGGCATTAATAGTACTTAAATAAGTCATGAGTAGTAACTAATTAGTTATAATTCAACCAAAATGGAAAACTAGCAAAAATGACTTAGTTGGAGGGCAAGGTGGTTATTTGGCAAAAATCAGATTTTTATATACAACAATTAAACTATTTTGCCCACTCAAAACACACACCACACACTCAAACACACACAAATCTCTGCACACACACTCACACGACCAAGGAGGGAGAAGAAGAAGAAGAAGAAAGAGGAAAAAGAAAAGGAAAAGAAGCCTTGTTAGCCATTTTTGGAGCTTGTAATACATCCTACAACCTTTGGTTAGCATCTTCTTGCACAAGAGAGGTGAGGGTTGTTTTTCAAATGATTTTCAAGATACTTTAAGCATGGTCAATGATTATACTTGTGTTTAGAGCTTGATTGAGTGCTTACATGTGATATATATATGTAAATTTGAACTTGTTGAGAGGTGTATTGAGTTGTTGAGGGTGTTGAAGTTGTGGAGCTTGGAACTTGAACATGAATTATTGGGTGTTGTTGATCATTGATGTGGGATGCATTTGGTTGATTTTGAAGCCTTGTATGATGCCTAATAGCCATTTAGAACTTGTTTGTATGTTGGTAGATGGATTGGTTGTAGTATAGGTAAATTGGGTAGAATTTTGGTGTTTTTCGTGCAGCTATCCAGGCATTACAGCTCCTATCCAGTAGCCCGGATAGAGGCCTCAATGCCCGGCAAAAGCTTCGATCCGGGCGTTACCTACTTCTTCCGGTCGACCGAATTAAGGCCTCAGCGCCCGGATGTTTGACAGCTTTGTGTAGTGATTTTACAGAAGCCATATCTCATTCGTTTTTACTCCGAATTGAGATCCGTTTGATTCTAGAGCTATCTAGATTCGATAAGCTTCGATTGTAAACCAAAATCAGAATAATTGGAGCTTGGGAAGATAGGTAAAATAACTATTTAAGTTGGGACTAATGCAAAGGCTTTGAGTTTAATACATGTTATGTTTCCACATTGAGGGCAACCTATCCCGTTGACCTCCACTTGCATGTTTATGCATTATATGAACTCTATTTGGAACATGACTACACTAATATGTTATTGATTATTATTACTAACTAGTGGCAACCTACTTTGTTGCCTCCGAGCTTGTTTATTATGATTGAACTCCTCTCTCGCTTGGTGTGTTTCCTTGGAGAGATGGTTGGTATGATTAAGTTATTGAATGCCATAGTAGAAGTTCTGGGCTGCCTGGGCGGCATTGGGCTTGCCAGGACGGACTCGGCTACAGTGGTTGGGTTGCCTCCGGAGTACCCTTATCAGTTGGTGTATTGGGTTTATCATGGAAGCTGATTCGAGACTGGCCATCTCCAACAACTGTTCGAGTTATCGTATCCTTTGATATATGGAAACCTACCTTCGCTTGGGCCCTTGAGGACCTCGGAGGGTAGAGATATGTGACACTATTTTGTTTATTAATTCTTATATTTATTTGTATCTCGTGCATAGCATGCTTTCGAAAAGGATTCCTAAATATTAGAAATGTTTGCGAAAACCTACCGTGACCATTAACCCTCGCTGAGCTAAGTGTAGCTCATCCCTTTCTTTGATAATCTTTCAAGTGAGGCTGAGCCTGAGCTAAGGACTCAAGTTGAAGGCGAGACATACTTGTGTGACGAGTCGGACTTCTGCTTGCTGTGATTATGCTTGTTTTTAATGCTATTTTGGATGTTAACTATGTTAATATTGAACAACTTTAAGTACTGTAATATTCTTTTGGGATTTGTTCGTGTAACTAACTTCTAATGTTGGGATGTGACCTTATTGCTAGTCTATTATTTTGAGGCCTAGAAGGCATTGATGTTTGTGGCATGCCTGAAGGTTGAATGTAGGCCTTATACATATGAATGAACAGGCTAATGAATGTTGAAGTGCCGATAGAGTTGGGCACCCTTTTTGATGTTACTTGTGGATATTATAATTGTTTAGGTCATGAATGGATGATTGTACAGGGTTATCTATCTAGTCCACGTCACGTTCCAGCCTTGTCTTGGCAACGAGTTTAGGGTCAGGGCATGACATCTTTAGGTGGTATCAGAGCTTAGCTATTTAGCTAGGCGTAAGCTAGATTTGGAACCCCTGGTTAGTGGGTAGGAAACTTGAGATGAGAATATGTTAGAGTACTTTCAGGAACTTATGTGCTTAGGTGAGCTTATGTGCTTAATATGATGCATTTGCTTCTTGTCTATGTATAACCTAGGTGTAAGAGCAATTTTAACACATGTATTTACATTAATCTCATATCATAAGGCATGCGTATTATAGAACCATCAATGGTCCATTTGTTATGTCTATAGATGGCAGGTCGTAACACATGTGCAAATGCTAGAGCCCCAGGAATTGGGAATGTTGACCCAGCCAACCCTGGGATAGCCATGTTTAACATGATGGCAACTGCGATAGACTGCATAAGCAGAGCTATGGAACAGCAAGCAGCAACCGCAACAACCACAGCAGCAACAGCCGCAACTAACATTAATAATAATAACAACAACGGTGGTGGCAATGACAACAACAACCACCGAGGTGATGGAGATGATACATTGAAAGGCTTCCTAGGATATGGACCTTCTAAGTTCCTCGGTGAGTCTGATAGTGAGAAGGTGGAGGCTTGGCTTGCCAAGGTGGAGAAGATTTATGTGGCCATGGATTACAATGTTGAGAAAAAGGTAGCTTTTGCAACCTTCTTGTTGGAGGAAGATGCGGAGGAGTAGTGGAGAAATGAGAAGACTCTTTGGGAGCGAAATGGCACCCCAACAACATGGGCTAACTTTGTGAGGTCTTTCAAAGGCAACTATGTGTCGGAGGTAGCTCAAGAGAGAAAGGAAGAAGAGTTCCTTACTGTGAGGCAATGAAGCTTATCGGTGGTGTAATATGAAGCCTGATTCAACAAACTCTCCAAGTATTTGCCGAGATTGGTCCAAACAGAGAGTGCAAGGATCAAACATATTGTTCGGGGACTAAGGCCCGAAATTCATGACTTTCTTGCTTCTCATCGTTTCACTGATTATGCCGAGATGGTTGATTCGGCATCGCGAGTTGAGAAGAGGAGATTGGATACTCGTGGGGGGCCAAGTCAAGTGAGTAAGAGGCCGATGTCATCACAAGCACCACAGAGATCATACTCAGCCCAGACTCAAGCTTCAAGTCAAGCTAGATCAGCCCCTACTCGACCACAACTGGGTGTTTCAGGTACTCAATCGGCTAGTGGTTCTTCGGGCAGTACTACTACCGCCCGTAATGTTGTGTGCAGGCATTGTAATAAGAAAGGGCATATTGAGGCCCAATGTTGGAGAAAGAATGGTAGATGCCTTAGATCTGGCAGTGATCAACATCAAGCAAGGCAGTGCCCTATATGGAAAGGCAAAGATCAACAGCACCAGACCACAGTTAATGCACCGGTACAGAAAGTCTAAGCCCGGGTATATGCTGTTGATCAAGAGGAAGTTCTAGAGGCTGCAACAGTGGTTGAAGGTACTTTCTTAATTTCAAAGCAATTGGTAAAGGTGCTTATTGATACTAGAGCCACGCATTCCTTTATTTTACCTCAATGTGTGCATCGCATCAAGTTGCAAGTAGAACCTTTATCATGTCATGTAGAAGTTAGCAATCCTATGGGTACCAAGTACATTTCTAAATATGGATGCAAGGAATGTGAAATTCAAATAAAAGGCTGAGAATTTTTTGCCGATCTCATTGTACTCCCTTTTCAAAAGTATGACGTTATATTGGGAATGGATTGGTTAGCTTGCAACTATGCCCAATTGGATTGCCGGACGAAGATTGTGAAGTTTCAAGTACCGGGTCAACCTATGGTTGAAGTGAAGGGTAGAGGTGATTTTTCAAGTAATACTATTGTATCCTCGATCAAGGCTATGAAATTAATGAGGAAAGGATGTAGTGGGTATTTGGCCTATTTGCTCAACAAGCCAACTGATCAAGCTAAGCTTGTAGAGGTGCCAGTGGTGAAAGAATATGTTGATGTGTATCTGGAAGAATTACCGGGATTGCCACCAAAGTGGGAAATTGACTTTGTAATTGAAGTATTGCTAGGTACTCAGCCCATCTCAAAGGCACCATATCGGATGGCCCCAACTGAATTGCAAGAATTGAAGATTCAATTGCAAGGATTGCTAGAAAAAGGATTTGTTCAACCTAGCTCGTCTCCTTGGGGAGCCCCAGTATTGTTCGTGAAGAAGAAAGATAGCACCTTGAGGCTATGTATCGATTATCGGGGGTTGAATCATATGACTGTCAAGAATAAGTATCCCTTGCCATTAATAGATGAGCTATTTGATCAATTACAAGGAGCCAAAGTTTATTCAAAGTTTGATTTGAGGCAAGGTTATTATCAACTTCTCATCAGAAAGAAAGATGTGCCTAAGTCAGCTTTTAGGACAAGGTACGGGCATTATGAGTTTTTTGTAATGCCGTTTGGACTAACAAATGCTCCTGCTGCCTTTATGGACTTGATGCATAGGGTGTTCCAACCTTACTTGGATCAATTCGTGGTGATATTCATCGATTATATCTTGGTGTATTCCAAGACAGAGGAAGAGCATGAGAAACATTTACATATGGTGTTACAGAAGTTGAAAGAACATCAATTGTATGCCAAGTTTAGCAAATGCGAGTTTTGGCTTCAACAAGTTGCTTTCTTAGGCATATAATCTCCTAAGCAGGGATAGCAGTGGATCCCTTGAAGTTTGAAGTGGTCCAGTCATGGAAGAGACCCGAGAATGTTACGGAGGTGTGCAGTTTTCTTGAACTAGCCGGGTACTATAGGAGGTTCGTGAAAGATTTCTCAAAGATTGCAAGACCTCTTACAAGATTGACACAAAAGAATGTGAGCTTCAAATGGGACAGTAAGTGTGAAAATAGCTTCCAAGAGTTGAAGAAGAGATTAACAACCACTCCTATCTTAGCATTGCCCAAGCGAAGTCAAGGGTTTTTCATTTACAGTGATGCTTCAAAGGAGGGATTAGGATGTGTGTTAA
This sequence comes from Ehretia macrophylla, assembly GCA_037974665.1. Taxonomy (NCBI): domain Eukaryota; kingdom Viridiplantae; phylum Streptophyta; class Magnoliopsida; order Boraginales; family Ehretiaceae; genus Ehretia; species Ehretia macrophylla. The sequence continues at coordinate 61,567,035 of CM075766.1, forward strand.
TGTAAAATGGTCAAGTCATCGCTTATGCCTCTCGAAAGCTAAAGCCTTATGAGATGAATTACCCCACTCATGACTTAGAGTTGGCAGCGATAGTGTTTGCATTGAAGAAATGGAGGCATTATTTATGGGGAAGCAAATTTGAGATTTTCACCGACCACAAGAGCCTAAGATACTTATTCTCTCAAAACGAACTGAACATGAGGCAAAGGAGATGGATGGAACTCTTGGAGGACTATAATTGTACCATCAACTATATGCCCAGAAAAGCTAATGTGGTGGCAGATGCATTGAGCCGGAAGGCAAGCTTGGCGAAGTTGGGGATGAGTGCTCATCTAACGATTCAATCAACATTGCTATCTCAAATCGAGAAAGCTCAACAACAAGATCCACAATTTCAGAAGATAAAAGAAGACAATCCGGATTTCACACAGCAAGATGGCCTCTGGAGATTTCGTAACCGAGTTTGTATACCAAATAACCCAGAATTGAAGAAGAAGATACTCAAAGAAGCTCATAATACAAGGTATACAATGCATCCTGGAGGAACAAAGATGTATCGAGATTTGAGACAATTCTATTGGTGGAATAATATGAAGTGGGAAATTACAGAGTTTGTGGCACGTTGTTTGACATGCCAAAGGGTTAAGGCTAAACATCAAAGACCTACAGGACTCTTGCAACCTTTAGAAATTCCACAATGGAAATGGGAGCACATAACAATGGATTTTGTGATGAAGTTGCTGAGGTCACCTCGAGGTTGTGATACGGTTTGGGTGGTCGTGGTTCGGTTAACAAAGACAGCCCATTTCATCGCAATGAATAAGGTGGATAGCTTGGAGAAGTGAGTTGATTTGTGTATAGCTAACATTGTGAAGTTACATGGTGTACCCATGAGCATAGTGTCTGACGGAGATCCAAGGTTCACATCTCGATTTTGGAAAAAGTTTCAAGAGGTGTTGGGGACGAAGTTGAGTTTCAGTACAGCCTACCATCCTCAAACTGATGGGCAGTCCGAAAGGACCATTCAGATCTTGGAGGACATGCTACGAGCTTGTGCATTGGACTTTGGAGGAACATGGGAAAAGCATTTGCCATTGGTAGAATTCACCTACAACAACAGCTATCAAGCAACAATTGGCATGGCACCTTACGAGGCCTTGTACAGACGGAAGTATAGATCCCCTTTATATTGGAGTGAAGTTGGTGAGATAAAAGCCATTGATCCCATATTATTACCGGAGATGATAGAGAAGATAAAGAATGTACAATTAATACAGAAAAGGATGCTCACCGCAGAAAAGTTATGCCGATAGAAGAAGAAGAGATTTAGAGTTTGAAGTGGGTGATAAGGTGTTTCTTAAATTGTCTCCTCGAAAGGGATTGATTCGGCATGGTAAGGGTGGCAAGTTAAGTCCGAGGTACATGGGACCGTTCGAGATTGTGAAGAAAATTAGCAAGTTAGCATACCGATTGAGTCTACCAACAAATCTTTCCGGTATACATGACGTGTTCTATATCTTGATGTTAAGAAAGTATCAACCCGACCCTTCTCATATCTTGGAGCTGGAACCGCTACAACTTCATTAGAACCTTTCCTATGAAGAAAGGCATGTGCAAACTTTAGATGAACAAGTACGGGAATTGCGTAGAAAGGAGATTCCTATGGTGAAAGTATTGTGGAACAACCACGGGATCGAGGAAGCAACCTGGGAGTTACGGGATCGAATGGGGAAGCAATATCCGGAGTTGTTTTCAAGGTAAGAAGAAATTGCGAGGACCCAATTCTTTTAAGGAAGGGAGGATGTAAAACCCGACATGAGAGTCTATATATATAATTATATTAATTATAATGCATTTATATCATTTCATGTGCATTAGCATCAATTAGTATGTCTTAATGACATTTAACGTGCATGTTCATCGTTTTACGTGTCAAATGTTTAATTACGCTCATTATGGAGTTTTATGTGTCATAGGCATTAATAGTACTCAAATAAGTCATGAGAAGTAACTAATTAGTTATAATTCAACCAAAATGGCAAACTAGCAAAAATGACTTAGTTGGAGGGCAAGGTGGTCATTTGGCAAAAATCATATTTTTATATACAACAATTAAACTATTTTTCCCACTCAAAACACACACCACACACTCAAACACACACAAATCTCTGCACATACTCACACACACACTCACACGACCAAGGAGGGAGAAGAAGAAGAAGAAAGAGGAAAAAGAAAAGGAGAAGAAGCCTTGTTAGCCATTTTTGGAGCTTATAATACATCCTATAACCTTGGGTTATCATCTTCTTGCACAAGAGAGGTGAGGGTTGTTTTTCAAATGCTTTTCAAGATACTTTAAGCATGGTCAATGATTATACTTGTGTTTAGAGCTTGATTGGGTGCTTACATGTGATATATATATGTAAATTTGAACTTGTTGAGAGGTGTATTGAGTTGTTGAGGGTGTTGAAGTTGTAGAGCTTGGAGCTTGAACATGAATTATTGGGTGTTGTTGATCATTGATGTGGGATACATTTGGTTGATTTTGAAGCCTAGTATGATGCCTAATAGCCATTTTGAACTTGTTTGTATGTTGGTAGATGGATTGGTTGTGGTGTAGGTGAATTGGGTAGAATTTTGGTGTTTTTCGTGCAGCTATCCGGGCGTTACAGCCCCTATCCAGTAGCCCGGATAGAGGCCTCAATGCCCGGCAGAAGCTTCGATCCAGGCGTTACCTACTTCTTCCGGTCGATCGGATAAAGGCCTCAGCGCCCGGATGTTTGACAGCTTTGTGCAGTGATTTTGCGAAAGCCATATCTCATTCGTTTTAACTCTGAATTGAGATCCGTTTGATTCTAGAGCTATCTACATTCGATAAGCTTTGATTGTAAACCAAAATAAGATTAATTGGAGCTTGGGAAGATAGTTAAACTAACTATTTAATTTGGGACTAATGCAAAGGCTTTGAGTTTAATACATGTTATGTTTCCACATTGAGGGCAACCTATCCTGTTGACCTCCACTTGCATGTTTATGCATTATATGAACTCTATTTGGAACATGATTACACTAATATGTTATTGATTATTATTACTAACCGGTGGCAACCTACTTTGTTGCCTCCGAGCTTGTTTACTATGATTGAACTCCTCTCTCGCTTGGTGTGTTTCCTTGGAAAGATGGTTGGTATGATTAAGTTATTGAATGCCATAGTAGAAGTTCTGGGCTGCCTGGGCGGCATTGGGCTTGCTAGGATGGACTCGGTTACAGTGGTTGGGTTGCCTCCGGAGTACCCTTATCAGTTGGTGTATTGGGTTTATCATGGAAGCTGATTCGAGACTGGCCATCTCCAACAACTGTTCGAGTTATCGTATCCTTTGATATATGGTAACCTACCTTCGCTTGGGCCCTTGAGGACCTCGGAGGGTAGAGATATGTGACACTATTTTGTTTATTAATTCTTATATTTATTTGTATCTCGTGCATATCATGTTTTCGAAAAGGATTCCTAAATATTGGAAATGTTTGCGAAAACCTACCGTGACCATTAACCCTCACTGAGCTAAGTGTATCTCATCTCTTTCTGTGATAATCTTTCAGGTGAGGCTGAGCCTGAGCTAGGGACTCAAGCTGAAGGCGAGACATACTTGTGTGACGAGTCGGACTTCTGCTTGCTGTGATCTTGCTTGTTGTTAATGCTATTTTGGATGTTAACTATGTTAATATTGAACAACTTTAAGTACTGTAATATTCTTTTGGGATTTGGTCGTGTAACTAACTTCTAATGTTGGGTTGTAACCTTATTGCTAGTCTATTCTTTTGAAGCCTAGAAGGGATTGATGTTTGTGGCGTGCCTGTAGGTTGAATGTAGACCTTATACATATGAACGAACAGGTTAATGAATGTTGAAGTGCCGATAGAGTTGGGCACCCTTTTTGAAGTTACTTGTGGATTATATAATTGTTTAGGTCATGAATGGATGATTGTACATGGTTATCTATCTAGTCCACATCATGTTCTAGCCTTGTCTTGGCAACGAGTTCGGGGTCAGGGGGTGACAACTTGGCTGCCACAAGCCAGTTATCCATGTGGTAACTTTTCTGACACCTCTAGCTTCAAATTTTGAAGGTCTAAAGGATCGTTAGGCCACGCTTTCACGGTTCGTATTCATATTGGAAATCAGAATCAAACGAGCTTTTACCATTCTGTTCCACACGAGATTTTTGTTCTCATTCAGCTCGTCTTAGGACACCTACGTTATCTTTTAACAGATGTGCCACCCCAGCCAAACTCTCCACTTGACAATGTCTTTTGCCCGGATCAGCCTGCAGAGCGATCCTTGGGTCCAAAAAGAGGGATAGTGGCCTACCTCCGATTCACGGAATAAGTAAAATAACGTTAAAAGTAGTGGTATTTCACTTTCGCCTTTCGGTTCCCACTTATCCTACACCTCTCAAGTCATTTCACAATGTCGGACTAGAGTCAAGCTCAACAGGGTCTTCTTTCCCCGCTGATTCTGCCAAGCCCGTTCTCTTAGCTGTGGTTTCGCTGGATAGTAGACAAGGACAGTGGGAATCTCATTAATCCATTCATGCGCATCGCTAATTAGATGACGAGGCATTTGGCTACCTTAAGAGAGTCATAGTTACTCCCGCCGTTTACCCATGCTTGGTTGAATTTCTTCACATTGACATTCAGGGCACTGGGCAGAAATCACATTGCGTGAGCATCCACAGGGACCATCACAATGCTTTGTTTTAATTAAACAGTCGGATTCCCCTTGTCCGTACCAGTTATGAGCTAGCTATTCGACGCCCAGGAAAGGCCCCCGAGGGAGCCGTTCCTAGTCCGTCCCCTGGCCGGCACATAGCGACCTGCTCTCGCCGCGGGAGCAGCTCGAGTAGTCCGCCAACAGCCTACGGGTTCGAGACTGCGACCCCCATTCCCAGCCCTCGGAGCCAATCCTTTTCCCGAAGTTACAGATCCATTTTGCCGACTTCCTTTGCCTACATTGGTCCATCGACCAGAGGCTGTTCACCTTGGAGACCTGATGCAGTTATGAGTACGACCGGGCATGGACGGTACTCGGTCCTGCAAATTTTCAAGGGCCGCTGGGGGCACACCGGACACCGCGCGACTTGTGGTGCTCTTCCAGCCACTGGACCCTACCTCCGGCTGAGCCATTTCCAGGGTAGCCAGGCTGTTAAATAGAAAAGATAACTCTTCCCGAGGCCCCCGTCAATATCTCCGGACTCCTTAACATTATCGTCAACCGCCACATCCCGGTTCCCGAATTTTAACCCGATTCCTTTTCAGTGCACGTGCGAACTGCGCTATCTGTCGGGCTTCCCCCGACCCTTAGGATCGACTAACCCATGTGCAAGTGCTGTTTACATGAAACCTTTCCCCTTTTCAGCCTTCAAAGTTGTCATTTGAATATTTGCTACTACCACCAATATCTGCACTGACGGCCGCTCTGCCCGGGCTCACACCCTAGGTTTTACGGCGACCGCCGCGCCCTCCTACTCATCGGGGCCTGGTACTTGCCCCGACGGCTGGGTATAGGTCGCGCACTTAAGCGCCATCCATTTTCAGGGCTAGTTGATTCGGCAAGTGAGTTGTTACATACTCTTTAGTGGATTTTGACTTCCATGACCACGTCATACTATCTTAATCAACCAACACGCTTTGTGGGATCTAGCTTAGCGCGCAATTGGGCACCGTAACCCGGCTTCCGGTTCATCCCATTTCGCCAGTTCTGCTTACCAAAAATGGCCCACTGGGAGCTCTTGATTCCGTGGCGCAGCTCAATGAAGCAGCTGCGCTGTCCTACTTATTTAAAGTTTAAGAATAGGTCGAGGGCATTGCGCCCCCGATGCCTCTAATCATTGGCTTTACCCGATCACACGCGAGCTCCTACTATCTTGAGGGAAACTTCGGAGCGAACCAGGTAGTAGATGGCTCGATTAGTCTTTTGCCCCTATACCCAAGTCAGACAAACGATTTGCACGTCAGTATCGCTGCGGGCCTCTACCAGAGTTTCCTTTGGCTTCGTCCCGCTCAGGCATAGTTCACCATCTTTCGGGTCCCGACAGGTATGCTCGCACTCGAACCCTTCTCAGAAGATCAAGGTCGGTCGGCGGTGCACCCCTCGGGAGAGATCCCGCCAATAAGATTCCTTGCGACTTGTGGGTTTACGCACCCGTTGACTCGCACACATGTCAGATTCCTTGGCCCGTGTTTCAAGACAGGTCGAATGGGGAGCCCGCAGGCCAGCACTAGGAGCGCGCAGATGCTGAAGCTTGCCAAAGGCGCGCACTGCCTTGCCACGATTGAGGCGACGACGTTCTGCAGGCATATCTACTGCCCGGGCTTTGGCCGCTGCCCTAATCTGTGCTGGTTTGCACCCCGAGCCAATCGGTGGACCGGCTCTCACCGTTCAGCATACGACCTGGGCGCATCGCCAGCCCCCATCCGCTTCTCTCCCGACAATTTCAAGCACTCTTTGACTCTCTTTTCAAAGTCCTTTTCATCTTTCCCTCGCTGTACTTGTTCGCTATCGGTCTCTCGCCCGTATTTAGCGTTGGACGAAATTTATCACCTACTTAGGACTGCATTCCCAAACAACCCGACTTGCCGACAGCGCCTCATGGTACGACCGGGTTCCGGGCACGATGAGGCTCTCACCCTCTCTAGCGCCCCTTTTAAGGGACTTGGGCCTGGTCCGCCACTGAGGACGCTTCTCTAGACTACAATTCGGATGGCGGAGCCGCCTGATTCTCAAGCTGGGTTGTTCCTGGTTCGCTCGCCGTTACTAAGGGAATACTTGTAAGTTTCTTTTCCTCCGCTTATTGATATGCTTAAACTCAGCGGGTAATCCCGCTTGACCTGGGGTCGCAGTCATAGTGTATGGCGCTGGAGGGTCTATCTTCAGTCCCGCATGCGCGACAGGATGACGCACGACAACTCGCAAGTTGAATGGACCAACTACCACTTTTCATGACATCCGTCGTGCCAAACTAGTATTTCGGCCAACCACGCCTCGAGACACGGGAGGCCACAATCCGCCCCTACGCACGGACCGGTTAACCTAGTGTTAGGGCTCGGGGTAGAGGGGGCAATGCAATGCGTGATAGCCAGGCAGACGTACCCTCGGCCTTAGGGCTTTGGGCACAACTTGCGTTCAAAGACTTGATGGTTCACGAGATTCTACAATTCACACCAAGTATCGCATTTCGCTATGTTCTTCATCGATGCAAGAGCCGAGATATCCGTTGCTGAGAGTCGTTTTCGTTTCGTAAGGGACCAAGGCCTAACCCGGCACACCACGGATGGGGCAGGGATAGGCTGGCCCATATTTTTCTTTTTCGTTGGCGCATTCCGCGCCGGGGTTCGTTGTTTGAGGGGCGTTCGCCTTGACATAGGAAAGACATGCGGGCTGGAGACGAACCGCCTTCCTCGCGTCAGCCCCACATCATTTAAACGGGTTCGCAGGTCATTCTGCCTTCGCAGGGTTCGACAATGATCCTTCCGTAAGTTCACCTACGAAAACCTTGTTACGACTTCTTGCGATGTCGCGGGCAGCGAACCGCCCACGTCGCCCGATCCGTACACTTCACCAGATCATTCAATCGGTAGGAGTGATGGGCGGTGTGTACAAAGGGCAGGGACATAGTCAACGCGAGCTGATGACTCGCGCTTACTAGGAATTCCTCGTTCAAGACCAACAATTGGAATGATCTATCCCTATCACGATGAAATTTCAAAGATGACCCGGGCCTGTCAGCTAAGGCTATAGACTCGTTGAATACATCAGTGCAGCGCGCGTGCGGTCCAGAACATCTAAGGGCATCACAGGCCTGTTATTGCCTCAAACGTCCGTGGCCTAAAAGGCCATTGTCCCTCTAAGAAGCTAGCTGCGGAGGGATACCTTCGCATAGCTAGTTAGCAGGCTGAGGTCTCGTTCGTTAATGGAATTAACTAGACAAATCGCTCCACCAACTAAGAATGACCATGCACCAGCAACCATAGAATCAAGAAAGAGCTCTCAGTCTATCAATCCTTACTATGTCTAGACCTAGTAAGTTTCCCCATGTTGAGTCAAATTAAGCTGCAGGCTCTACTCTTGGTGGTGCCATTCCATCAATTTCTTTAAGTTTCAGCCTTGCGACTATACTCCCCCCGGAACCCAAAAACTTTGATTTCTCATAAGGTGCCGGCAGAGTCCTAAAAGCAACATATGTCGATCCCTAGTCGGCATCGTTTATGGTTGAGACTAGGACGGTATCTGATTGTCTTCGAGCCCCCAACTTTCGTTCATGATTAATGAAAACATCCTTGGCAAATGCTTTCGTAGTTTTTCGTCTTTCATAAATCCAAGAATTTCACCTCTGACTAGGAAATATGAATGCCCCTAATTGTCCCTGTTAATCATTACTCCGATCCCGAAGGCCAACTCAATAGGATCGAAATCCTAAACTGTTATCCCATGCTAATGTATACAGAGCGTAGGCTTGCTTTGAGCACTCTAATTTCTTCAAACTAACAATGCCAGAGGCACGACCCGGCCAGTTAAGGACAGGACCGCATCGCTGGCAGAAGGGACGAGACAACCGGTGCACACCTGAGGTGGACCGGCCAACCCATCCCAAAGTCCAACTACGAGCTTTTTAACTGCCACAACTTAAATATACGCTATTGGAGCTGGAATTACCGTAGCTGTTGGCACCAGACTTGCCCTTCAATGGATCCTCGTTAAGGGATTTAGATTGTACTCATTCCAATTACCAGACTCTTTGAGCCCGGTATTGTTATTTATTGTCACTACCTTTCCATGTCAGGATAGGGTAATTTGCACGCCTGCTGCCTTCCTTGGATATGGTAGTCGTTTCTCATGCTCCCTCTCCAGAATCGAACCCTAATTCTCTGTCACCCGTCACCACCATGGTAGGCCACTATCCTACCATCGAAAGTTGATAGGGCTGAAATTTGAATGATGCGTCGCCGGCAGGAGGGCCATGCGATCAGTCGAGTTATCATGAATCATCGCAGCAACGGGCAAAGCCCGCGTCGACCTTTTATCTAATAAATGCATCCCTTCCAGAAGTCGGGGTTTCTTGCACGTATTAGCTCTAGAATTACTATAGTTATCCGAGTAGTAGATACCATCAAACAAACTATAACTGATTTAATGAGCCATTCACAGTTTCACAGTCTGAATTAGTTCATACTTATACATGCATGGCATAATCTTTGAGACAAGCATATGACTATTGGCAAGATCAACTAGGTAGCATTCCTCACTGACGCCAGCGTCGCACTAGGCACGTCGTCCCCTAAGGGTCGACGGCTCAAGACGAGCGCGCGACCGTCATACATGGTTAGTGATGAATGCTGGTTTTGGGCAAAAAGAGGACAAGGACCCCATACTGTTGTGGTGTACCGCATCCGAGAGATCGAGCGACGCACCATGGGCCATGTCTGCCACACTCGTAGGAATGAGCAATGTGGAACACAGGACGTGCTTAGGGGTTCCCTCCACGTTGTCCACGGAGGCAGACACGAGGCGAAAGATGGACGATATGACTTTATACTACCGTCTTCGTAGGTACGCAACATAGGAAACTGACCGGCTGACTGACACAACGTAAGCACTCGGCCTGCAAATGAAAAGGCAAGTAGGGGCAGATGTCGTTGCTCAAGCAGGGATCCACCCGACCCATACAAGCCAACCACCACTCACGCGCTATCACGTCGCTATGCCCGGACCACCAAGCTGGTAACTGCCCCACCGTCTAGGCAAAGGAAGCCTTTTAGGCAAATGGAACTGGCGAGATGGCTCGAGCACGCACCGCTAGGCGCGAAGAATTTTTGAGGGACAAGGGATAGGAACGGCATGAGGTGCATGACTAGTCTGCACGTCGCAAACTTCGGAGCGTACTTCGTGGTGCCCGACCAAGTACCGATTGCACGCACTTGAGCTACAAATCGAAAGTGGACTTCCTGCCCAAGCGGTGCTTGGATTGCCACGACACTAGACCACGTCCGTCGCATTACGACTCAGAGAGGACCATGGCATCGTGTGCTAGGAAATTCACACATCACGTAGACCCATAGGACCACACCGTCGGACGGCTTTGAGGCAGCATGGTGCTTGGATCGCAATGACATTGAAGCTCTAGCCATCGTCTCATCGCAACGCTGAAGTCGTCACTTAACAAAAGCCAAGGCCATGTGCTAGGCGATTCATGCATCGCGCATACCCCTACTGTCCCTCTGTATGCACCCATATGCATGGAACGGGACAATCAAACTACCTTCCTGCCCACGCGGTGCTTGGATCGCCATGACACTACACCACGTCCATCGCATTACGACTCAACGAGGACCATAGCATCGTGTGCTAGATGATTCGCGCATCACACAGGCCCATCGGAACCAACCGGGGGATGGCTTCAAGACCGCATGGTGCTTGGATCGCCACGACATTGAAGCATCAGCAATCATCTCATCGCAACGCTCGTGTCGTTGCTTAATGAAAGCCAATGCCACGTGTGCTAGGCGATTCGCGCATCACGTATGCCCACCGCCGTCCCCCTGTATGCACCCGTATGCACGGAACGGGACAAGCAAACTACCTCCTGCCCACGCGGTGCTTGGATTGCCACGACACTAGACCACGTCCGTCACATTACGACTCAGCGAGGACCATGGCGTCGTGTGCTAGGCGATTCGCGCATCGCCCAGACACGTCATGTCATGACCCAACTCGACCCCCCTTAAGATCAGTTAGGACACAACGGAATTTTGGCAGTATGACGACTGTAACCAGGATGCCGAGACTCTAAACCAACCTCTTCGAAACTCATATATCCAACTCCACAATAATTCAACAATTTACAACACAACCACAACATACAATAAACTTTATTTACCATTGAATCCATAGGTTATAAGCCTCCGTTCCAACATCATACATTTACTATATAACATACATTCCCAAAATAGATTATAACCAATCTAGTAGCCTAATCGTATTCCAAAAACGGGACCACTAAACTAGCAACTTTTAATCTATTATCTCTACAGCATCTCATATTTCATAAACTTCTAAATAAATACAAACCAACTAGTTTTAATATACAATATAACAAAAGGTACAACATCAAATATCAAGGACAAGACTCTGGCATATAAGACTCGTCCACATATGGCACATTATCCTCTTCTGGAGGCACATACCCATAATCTGGATTAGTAACACCTGTATGCATGCAATAATTGAGAGTGAGCTTATATAAAACAAGCCTAGGGAGGATTCGATAGATCTCTAACAGTATTTACTATACTCCTTGGAAATCATCCTTTGAGCAGTAAACACACAATAATCATCAATAACAATATTAACTATAATGACTAATCAATAAAGGATACTCTAGTTGGTGTAGCTCCAAACGCCATCACGATCTCAACTGTTCTTCTTGTAACTCCCCATTACTCACGCACCCGAGGTACCTCTCTAGTCCCTCCCTCCATGACACCTCCGTCATTCGAGCTTGGGGTAGCCTATGGTAGTCATGCCGGTTTCAACCTGATAGCCCGATGCTGCCCGAGAGGTGACATACACATACCAAGACTCAACAATAATAATAAACATTCAATCATAGGAGGACAACCTTTTCCGTTGACTATCTCCCGGTTCATCAATAATCAATTATCACAGGTGGACAACAAAGTAGGTTGCATATCTCCCGGTTCAACAATAATCAATCAATAATCGTCAATTCAACAACATAACAACAACTAATCAATTAAACAACAAACAACTAAGTTAGATGACAAAGTAGGCCACCAACTTAGCATGCATTAAACACACAACCAAACCCTAGTCTAACAATCAACAATTCACAATTCAATCACTCAAACACCACTCGATCAACTAAAGGCATAAATCAAGATTTTAAAGAAAGACAACCCAAACTTCTAAAAGTCATAACTTACATTCTACTAATCCAATAACCTCCAAACCAATTTCTATCACTTAACCACTCAATCAACAATATTAGCCCCCCATGGAAACCAACCATAAATCATCCAAATCAAGCCCAACAATCCTAAAACCTCAATGCACCTATGCTGAAATTTCCGGACTTTCACACCGACATCACAATCAAAATTTTGGCATTAGAACATTACTACCACGTATTTAACAAACTTTTACAAGCAAATAGCAATCGATTCCAACCACCACAACTCCATATATTCAACAAATAGCCAACAACTCAACTTTTAATACCCGAAAATAAAATTCATGCTACAACGGTTCAAATCTTATACAAACACATATAAACGATTCTTAGCATGCACTGAGCAATAATATAACATCAATTCAACATTCTAACGGTTCAAAATTCAATTATATGCAAAAACATAAAAATGACATTTTGAGATCTAGAATTTTTCTCTCACGTTTGATGTGTTTTGATACAATAAAGATATAGAATGGATTCCCAATAAGTGAAATCAAGCATTGAATGAAGTGATTTGGACTTGAATTGCAAAATCTATGTGAAAAATGCTTTGAAAAACATTAAAAATTCCTTCTTTCTTCTCCCTCATGGATTTTTGGTAATGTGTGTATTTTTTTAGCGTGTTTGCTTTCTTTTTAATGTGTGTTGATGATATAAGATCAAGGTCAACAAAATTTGCAAAGTCCAAGTTAGTATTTTTGGTCTTTTAACTAGTATTTTTAGTCTTTTAATTGTTTTTAGACTATTTTTGTATCACCCAAATGCAATTAACACTTAGACTATTTTTAAGTAGTATATTTTTAGTTGACAACAAGTTTCACATGCATAGACTTACACCCGACTCGGTTAAAAACTCAATTTTTGCAAAAGAAAGTGAAAAGTCATATTATTTGTTTTCAAATGTCTTTTGAATGCACAATTAATCTAAAATCATTTAATACCACATATAAATACACTGATATTAATATATACTAGGTCAACAAAAGTCAATGCAAGAATCGGGTTTAGAAGAAATCACTATTTGGCTTAAAAACGCTACTTTTCGCCCGAAAAGTCTATTTAAAATACTATTCCGTTTTAGAATCAATTTTTATTAAACATGGGTCTATTAATAATAGAGGACTAGGTTTTAAGACGTTTAAAACACCCGTGTAAAAATTTTAGCAAACGTGCGTTTAAAATACTATTCACAAAAACTGACAATAAAATTTTCAATGCCGTTTTTTATGAAAATTTCATGAATGCACACATAGCATGTATTAGGAATATAAATCACATATTTAGCACATTCTAACTCATATAACACATAAACAGGTCAAATCACACAAATCAAGGTAAAGATACGCAAATCGAGGTAAAGTCAAAAATTGGGGTTTCACATTCTCCCCTCCTTAAAATAATTGTGTCCGCGCAATTCTCGAACTGACAGACAATTAAATCCTCAATCGTTACACTTAACAATACTTCTCTTAGTTCTCATTTATCTCTTACGATGACACCTAACCAAAGACCTCAAAAGAACAAACTCTGTTGACTGCAAGATGATTATCATAATTCCAAGACAATCTTCAATTCATAATTCTCTCCCACCTAATATCATATTGCATATGAAAGAATTCGCAACTCTAAAGTCTTAGCATGACACCACTACTTAGCAATCATCCCCTACTACACAAAAGAGCTCTATGAACACCCCGAGGGTTTAAAAACTCATTCATGATAACATGAATGATTACTGATCAAGGGAATATCTCAAAAGTGACATTGGTCAGAATATGGCTCTTATGAAATTTACAAGGAAATAAGAATATGGAAAGTCATATTCGAGCCAATAATCAAGTGAACAAGAGGTCAAACAGGTTAGAGAATCAAGAGGCTAATAGTTTAATAAGGAAGCATGATAACTAAGATAAGAAATGTCTCAGCACCTATCAGTTAAATAAGTACGAACAAAGGATAATGACGAGTCAAAACAGTGCTGAGTATATTAAACAAAATTGCTGAACAAGTAGACATTTCAATTCTCGATGATTGTTCAAGGAACCAACAAGTAAGTTGTACTTGAGGCGAAATGAAATTAATAAATAAGAGATGATTAATTCAATATAAAATATGAGTGTCAAGATAATGAGTATCTCAGCACGCAACAACCAAAGAAGTATAAATAAGAAAGGACAGTGCTGAGTATATTAAATGAGCAATTACAAGCAAAGTAATGGCTCGGGATTTAATAATAAAACAATAGGATTAACAAAGATCAACAAGAATGACAATGATGTACTTAGGTAGGGAGTACATCAAGCAAGTGAAATTCGAACAGGTAAAATGGTATACCAAATGAAAAATTACTTTCAAATGAATAGTAATAGGATGAAATGAAATATTGAAACCAATAGCTAGAGATATAGAATGAAATATAGAAGTCTCAAACCTTAACTCCAATAAGCGATATTGCTATAAGAAGCAAATATGAATGCTAAGAATAGAAACAATGTCAAATGAGTATAGGATCCATTAATCCAATAAGCAAAACTTTCAAAAAACAATTGATATGCTAGAAAAGTGTAACTCTCTCTCAAATAAGTGAGAATAAAGTAGAAAAGAATAATAAGACCAATAGAATAGGAAGCACAAAAGGGGTGTCCCATCTACACATTTAAATACCAACAAGTCAAATCCTACAATCTATCTTCCTCCAAAACAAGACACTAAGGTGATCTAGAGAACCTAAGGAGTCATAACAATCACCAAAGAAGATAAATCACTCCAAAATTTTACATTCCGTACCAGACCAATCACCAAACAAGATAAATCACCGATTACCCAACAAGATTAACTAATGAAGACTCCAAAATCTGATAACACAATACATATTCATACTAATCCATTATAACACAAGAGAATTCCCAATCAACAATTTAGAAAGTCATACCACCTAGAACTCAAAAGCTTGATGTAGGCAAGTAAATGTTCAGTCACCAAAATGCATTCTTATTTCCTCAAATAATTCTATCTCCCAACAATTACATCTTCGAATAAAGTAACTTTAGTAAAAAATTACTCCAATTGTCTCCAAGGTTTAAATATCAAAACTCCAAAATATCCATTAATAATATAGCAATCCCAAATAGTAGAAATATTCACATGTTATACCACATTTCATTCCATTCACAAATATACATCACTAATTCCTCAAATAAATTCATTCTAAAATAACCTCAAGAAAGTATAGTCTGAGTTGAGACTCCAAAAGTGAATGATCACAACCTCACGGAAACCTCAACTTATGATCCATCTCCATGTAATAACAAGTTAAACATGGCAACAAAAGTAATTATAATCATCGAGATACATTGCTATTTCCTCGAACAACTTCATTCTCGGTAAAGGAACATCAAGAACAGATCCATTAAACTGAGACTAAAATCCATAAACATAACAATTAAAATCTCACTGATAAACTACTAGAATAATAATAATTCAAAATCATGGCCTACCTCTATTTTCGAAAACTCTTGCAGTCATCCTTACTTCACCCAAAAGAATCACCCACAATTACAGCATATATACAATTATATCTCATGAAAACAAGTACCAACATGTTACATGATTATCATATATTACAACATTATCACATAACACATAATTCAGCATATAAGAAGCCAACATCACATAAACTGGTTATATCACATAAGTAAGTTATAAACAATTAAGATCACATAAGCAACAAACTTCACATAAGATAAGTTGATCACGTAACTCACATTGGTCACTTAAAGTACATTGAACACCTAAAGCACGTTGTTTCACATAAGCTAGTTATAAACAATTAAAACCACATAAACAATTAACTTCACAGAGACACTTCAATCACATAAAACACATTTATCACATAATACACATTAATCACAAAATGCATATTAACTATAACACATTGAGTACATAAGACACGTTATCACATAAAATATAATGACCACATTAGTTCACTTAACACATAAAGCATATTATCACATAGAAAATTAGACACATAAGTAAATTAATCACATAAACATATTAACATATGTTTCACTTTTCTTTCACTTAATACATACTTGCATGCTTAGACCACTACCCACATTCCGAGGATACCCCGGCTGATAGCTAACATGCGCTCTGATACCATTTAATGTCACGACCCAACTCGACCCCTCTTAAGATCAGTCTGGACGCAACGGAATTTTGACAGTATAACGATTGTAACCCAGATACCAAGGCTCTAAACCAACCTCTTCGAAACTCATACATCCAACTCCACAATAATTCAACACTTAACAACACAACCACAACATACAATAAACATTCTTTATCATTGCATCCATAGGTTATACGCCTCCATTCCAACATCATACATTTACTATATAACATACATTCCCAAAATAAATTATAACCAATCTAGTAGCCTAATCATATTCCAAAAATGAGACCACTAAACTAGCAACTTTTAATCTATTATCTTTACAACATCTCATATATCATAAACTTCTAAATAAATACAAACTATATAGTTTTAATATACAATATAACAAAAGGTACAACATCAGATATTAAGGACAAGACTCTGGCATATAAGACTCGTCCACATATGGCACATTATCTGTTATGGAAGCACGTACCCGTAATCTAGATCGGTAACACCTGTATGCATGCAATAATTGAGAGTTAGCTTATATAAAACAAGCCCAGTGAGATTCGATAGATCTCTAACAGTATTTAATATACTCCTTGGAAATCATCCTTTGAGTAGTAAACACACAATAATCATCAATAACAATATTAACTATAATGACCAATCAATAAAGGATACTCTAGTTGGTGTAGCTCCAAACGCCATCACGATCTCAACCGTTCTTCTTGTAACACCCCATTACTCACACACCCGAGGTACCTCTCTAGCCCTTCCCTCCATGACATCTCCGTCATACGAGCTTGGGGTAGCCTATGGTAGTCATGCCAGTTTCAACTCGATAGCCCGATGCTTCCCAAGAGGTGGCACACACATACCAAGACTCAGCAATAATAATAAACATTCAATCACAGGAGGACAACCTTTTTCATTGACTATCTCCCGGTTCATCAATAATCAATTATCACAGGAAGACAACAAAGTAGGTTGCCTATCTCCCGATTCAACAATAATCAATCAATAATCATCAATTCAACAACATAACAACAACTAATCAATTAAACAACAAACAACTAAGTTAGATGACAAAGTAGGCCACCCAATTTAACGTGCATTAAACACACAACCAAACCCTAGTCCTAAAATCAACAACTCATAATTCAATCACTTAAACACCACCCGATCAACCAAAGGCATAAATCAAGATTTTGAAGAAAGACAACCCAAACTTCTAAAAGTCATAACTTACATTCTACTAATCCAATAACCTCCAAACCAATTTCTATCACTCACCCACTCAATCAACAACATTAGCCCCCTCGAAAACCAACCATAAATCATCCAAATCAAGCCCAACAACCTTAAAACCTCAATGCACCTAGGCTGAAATTTTTGGACTTTCACACCGACATCACAATTTAAATTTTGGCATTACAACATTACTACCATGTATTTAACAAACTTTTACAAGCTAACAACAATCGATTCCAACCACCACAACTCCAGATATTAAACAAATAGCCAACAACACAACTTTTAATACCCGAAAAATAAAATTCATGCTACGACGGTTCAAATCTTATATAAACACATATAAACGATCCTTAACATGCACTGAGCAATAATATAACCTCAATTCAACATTCTAACGGTTCAAAATTCAATTATATGCAAAGACATAAAAATGACATTTTGAGATCTAGAATTTTTCTCTCACCTTTGATGTGTTTTAATGCAAGAAAGATGTAGAATGGATGCCCAACAAGTGAAATCATGCTTTGAATGAAGTGATTTGGACTTGAATTGCAAAATCTATTCGAAAAATGCTTTGATAAACCTTAAAAATGCGTTCTTTCTTCTCCCTCATGGATTTTCGGTAATGTGTGTATTTTTTGAGTGTGTTAGCTTTGATTTTAATGTGTGTTGATGATATAAGCTCAAGGTCAACAAAACTTGCAAAGTCAAAGTTAGTATTTTTAGTCTTTTAACTAGTAATTTTAGTCTTTTAATTATTTTTAGACTATTTTTGTTCACCCAAATGCAATTAACACTTAGACTATTTTTAAGTAGTATATTTTTAGTTGACAACAAGTTTCACATGCACAGACTTACACCCGACTCGGTTAAAAACTCAATTTTTGCAAAAGAAGGTGAAAAGTCATATTATTTGTTTTCAAATGTCTTTTGAATGCACAATTAATCTAAAATCATTTAATACCACATATAAATACATTTATATTAATATATACTAGGTGAACAAATGTCAATGCAAGAATTGGGTTTAGAAGAAATCACTATTTGGCCTACTTTTTCTATTTAAATTACTATTATTTTTCAGAATCAATTTTTATCAAACATGGGTCTATTAATAATAGAGGACTAGGTTTTAAGACGTTTAAAACACCCGTGTAAAAATTTTAGCATACGTGCATTCAAAATACTATTCACAAAAACCGACGATAAAATTTTCAATGCTGTTTTTTATGAAAATTTCATGAATGCACACATAGCATGTATTTGGAATATAAATCACATATTTAGCACATTCTAACTCATATAACACATAAACAGGTCAAATCACGCAAATCGAGGCAAAGACACGTAAATCGAGGTGAAAACAAAAACTGGGATTTCACATGCCAAAACCCAGTGGGGGACGGCTTCAAGGCCGAATAGTGCTTGGATCGCCACGACATTGAAGCACCAGCAATCGTCTCATCGCAACGCTCACGTCGTTGCTTAACGAAAGCCAATGCCACGTGTGCTAGGCGATTCGCGTATCACGCTTACCCCCACCGTCCCCCAAGAGCCACCCAATCACACGCAGTGCTTGGATCGCCACGACACTAGACCATGGCTATGCACATCCACTCGGCAATGTCCATGGCTTTGTGTGCTAGGCGATTCGTGCATCGCGCTGGCCTAAAGACACTTTGGGGGACTGGAATGTCCCCCAACGTGTACCTAGTCGGCGGCATGGGGATGGCTAGTTTTGTGCTTGGGCAACCACTTGCCCCTTCATTAGCCATCCCCATGACGTCGACGGTGTTGCGGCACCAAGATGGATAATGAGGGGCTAAGGAAACCACCACGTTCCTCATTTGCCATCTTGGTGCCGCGCCGAGGGACATGCCGGGGGACGCGGGGTGGGGGTGGCACGGCCCCAACGTACGGGTATGCAATGCAATACCTTAGGGTGATTCACTTAGTAGGCATTCCCGCCCACAATATAGCCCACGATGTAGCCAACGATATAGCCCACAATATGCCACGAAGTGCCCACAACGTCCCCCCACATGGACCTCGACCACGGGGCTTGACACCACATACCCCCTATAGTACATTTAGATGCAAAAACCCAAGTGACAATAGTAGCGTACATTTTGCCAGAGATTTATAATGGTGTTTTACACTATAAAAGGCCCCATAAGGTATAATCTTCGTACCCAACTTGCTCCTTATTGATAGCATATGATATCCAAATACTTCAAGATTATTTTTTTCAAAAAAATATTTCTTAATATTTAATAATTACGAAAAATAGGAAAAAAAATAGTATAAAATTCAGAAAAATTTATATTAATTCATACATTAATTTGTTAAATGATATTCAAAAATATATTTTTCAGAAAATTAATTTTTAATATTTAAAAATTACGAAAAATAGGAAAAAATCAGAAAAACAAATACTAGAAAACTTAGGAAAATTTATATTAATTCATAAATTAATTTGTTTACATGATATTCGGCGTTAAATTTTTCTTTTTGGAAGGATTGGGAACTTGATTAATCTAATTCGCCTCACAAATGTGATGAACTGTTATTCAGACAAGGGAAAGGTTAAGACCACTTCATAGATTCGGAAACCACTTTCAAAAGGACATCAATGTCAACATTTGTGTCATAATATATTCTGCATGCCCAATACCCACGAATGCTTAACATTGCCCGTCGTGCCCAAAGTCCCCTAGTAGTGCCAAAGTCGTTCCCCAACATCCCCCATCGTCCCCCAAGCGTACCCCCATAGTGCCCCAGCCGTGCCTCAACAGTGCCCCAGCTATGCCCAAACAGTACCCCAACAGCGCCGCTCGAGCACCCCGTGTGCGCCACTTGAGCGCACCATCGTGCGGTATGCGCGCCCCATGTGCGCAACCTCGTGCTACACGAGCGTCCTATGCGCACACCTTCGTACCGCATTGGGGCCCCATGCGCACAACATTGTACAACATGCGTGCACGATGCACACACCATCAAGCGGCATGGGTGCCCTATGCGCGTACCTTCGTGCCGCATGCGATCCACATGCACGAACCATCGTGGGGCATGTGCGCCCGATGCGCACACCATCGTGCGGCATGGGCCCCCCATGCGCGCACCTTTGGCGAGCGGGCCACATGCGCGCACTATCGTGCGGTATGCGTGCCCGATGCACGTACCATCGTGCAGCATGGGTGCCACATGTGCACACTTTCGTGCGGCATGCGGGCCACATGTGCGGACCATCGTGCACATGGTGCGCGCACCTTCATGAGGCAAAGGCACACCTTCGAGCGGCATGCGCCCACCATCGTACGTCATGGGCGCCCCATGCGAACACCTTCGTGCG
The DNA here is from genome assembly GCA_037974665.1 of Ehretia macrophylla. Taxonomy (NCBI): domain Eukaryota; kingdom Viridiplantae; phylum Streptophyta; class Magnoliopsida; order Boraginales; family Ehretiaceae; genus Ehretia; species Ehretia macrophylla. The sequence continues at coordinate 61,587,832 of CM075766.1, forward strand.
GCATGTGAGCACCATTGTGCGGTATGAGAACCCTATGCATGCACTTTCGTTCAGCATGTGGGCCACATGTGCGCATCATCGTGCGGTATGAGCGCCCTATGCGTGCACCTTCGTGCGGCATGGTCGTCCCATGCGCGTACCTTCGTGCGGCATGTGGGCCATATGCACTTACTATCGTATGGCACAGGCACCCCATGCGCATACCATCGTGTGGTATGGGCACACTATGCGTGCATCTTCGTTCGGCATGCGGGCCATAAGTCCACACCAGACAAATCGCTTTACCAGCTAAGAACTGCCATGCACCACTACCCATAGAATCAAGAGAGAGCTCTCAGTATGTCAATCCTTACTATGTCTGGACCTTGTAAGTTTCCCCGTGTTGAGTCAAATTAAGCCACAGGCTCCATTCCTGGTGGTGCCCTTCTGTCAATTCCTTTAAGTTTTAGCCTTGCGACAGACTCCCCCCAGAACCCAAAAACTTTGATTTCTCATAAGGTGCCGGCAGAGTCCTAAAAGCAACATCCGCCGATCCTTGGTCGTCATCGTTTATGGTTGATAGTAGGACGGTATCTGATCGTCTTCGAGCCCCCAACTTTCGTTCTTGATTAATGAAAACATCATTGGCAAATGCTTTCGCAGTTGTTCATCGTCCATAAATCCAAGAATTTCACCTCTGACTATGAAATACAAATGCCCCCGATTTTCCTTGTTAATCATTACTCCGTTCCTGAAGGCCAACTCAATAGGATCGAAATCTTATAATGTTATCCCATGCTAATGTATACAGAGTGTAGGCTTGCTTTGAGAACTCTACTTTCTTCAAAGTAACAACGCCGGAGGCACGACCCGGCCAGTTAAGGCAAGGAGCGCATTGCCGGCAGAAGGGAACGTAAGCACTCGACCCGCAAATGAAGAGGCAAGCAGGTGCAGACATCGCTGCTCAAGCAGGGATCCAACTGACCTATACAAGCTAACCACCACTCAAGCGCTATCACGTTCGCTATGCCCAGACCACCAAGTTAGTAACCGCCCCACCGTCTAGGCAAAGGAAGCCAGAACCGGCAAGAGTGCCCAAGCACGCACCACTAGGCACGAAGAATTCCTGAGGGACAAGGGATAGGAACGGCACGAGGTGCATGACTAGGCTGTATGTCGCAAGCTTAGGAGCCTACTTCTTGCCCACGCGGTGCTTGGATCGCCACGACACTAGACCACGTCCGTCACATTACGACTCAGCAAGGACCACGGCGTCGTGTGCTAGGTGATTCACGCATCACGTAGACCCATACGAACACACCGTCTGACGGCTTTAAGGCAGCACGGTGCTTAGATCACCACGACATTGAAGCTCTAGCCATCGTCTTATCGCAACGCTCAAGTTGTCACTTAACGAAAGCCAAGGTCGTGTGGTAGGCGATTCACACATCGCACATGCCCCTACTGTCCCTCTGTATGCACCTGTATGCATGGAACGAGACAATCAAACTACCTTCCTACTCATGCAGTGCTTGGATCACCATGACACTAGACCACGTCCGTCGAATTACGACTCAACGAGGACTATAACATCATATGTTAGGTGATTCGTGCATCGTATAGGCCCATCAGAACCAACTAGGGAATGTCTTCAAGATGGCATGGTGGTTGGATCATCTTGTCGCCACGTGTGCTAGGTGATTCGCACATCACGTATGCCCCCTACTGTCCCCCTGTATGCACCCGTATGCACGGAACGGGAGAAGCAAACTATTTTCCCGCACACGCAGTGCTTGGATCGCCCCGACATAAGACCACGTCTATCACATTACGACTCAGCGAGGACCATGGCATCCTGTGCTAGGCGATTTGCGCATCATACAAGCACGTCAGAACCGATCGGGGGACGATTTCAAGGCTGCATGGTGCTTGGATCACCACGACATTGAAGAATCAGCAATCGTCTCATCGACCAGGGGGCTTGACACCATATACTCCCCTATAGTACATTTAGATGCAAAAACCCAAGTGACAGCAGTAGCGTACATTTTGCTATAGATTCACAATGGGTATTTTATACTATAAAAGGCTCCATATGGCATAATCTTCCTACCCAACTTGCTCCTTATTGATAGCATATGATATACAAATGCTTCAAGATTATTTTTTTTGAAAAAATATTATTTAATATTTAATAATTTTAAAAAATAGAAAAAAATCAAAAAAAATAGTAGAAAATTCAGAAAAATTTATATTAATTCATACATTAATTTGTAAATGATATTTAAAAATATTTTTTCAAAAAAATTAATTTTTAAATTTAAAAATTATGAAAAATAGGGAAAATTAGAAAAAAATACTACAAAATTTAGGAAAATTTATATCAATTCATAAATTAATTTGTTACATGATATTTGGCGTTAAAATTTTTTTTGGAAGGATTGGAAACCTGATTAATCTAATTCACCTCACAAATGTGACGAACTGTTATTCGGACAAAGGAAAGGTTAAGACCACTTCATAGATTCAGAAACCACATGTAAAAGGACATCAATGTCCACATTTGTGTCATAATAAATTCCGCATGCCCAATACCCACGAATGCTTAACATTGCCCGACGTGCCCAACGTCCCCTAGTAGTGCCAAAGCCGTCCCCCAATATCCCCCATCGTCCCCTAAGCGTACCCCATAGTGCCCCAGCCGTACCCCAAGAGTGCCCCAACAACACCCCTTGAGTGCCCCGTGTATGCCACTTGAGCGCACCATTGTGCTGAATGCGCACCCTATGTGCACAACCTCGTGTAGCACAGGAGCCCCATGCGCGAACCTTCCTGCCACATGCGGGCCACAAGCTCGCGAGATGCGCACACCATCGTGCGGCATGGGCGCCCCATGCGCGCATATTCATGTGGCATGCGCACACTATCATGCGGCATGCGCGTCTCTTGAGCGCATCTTCGTGCGGCATGGGCACCCTATGCGCGCACCTTCGAGAGGCATGCGACCACCATCGTGTGGCATGGACGCCCCATGCGCACACCATCATATGGCATGGGTGCCCCATGCGCGCACCTTCATGCGGCATGGGGGCACTATCGTGCGGTATGGGTGCCCCATGTGTGCACCTTCGTGCGGCATATGGGCCACATGCACCCATCATCGTGCGGCATACGCGCCCCATGCGCTCATCTTTGTGCGGCATGGCCGTCCCATGCGCGCACCTTCATGCAGCATGCGGGCCACATACGTGTACCATCGTGCGGCATGGGCACCCCATGTGTACACCATCGTACGGCATAGGCGCCCTATGCGTGCACCTTAGTGCGGTATATGGGCCACATACGCGCACCATCGTGCTGCATGCGCCTACCATCGTGCGGCACGGGTGCCCCATGCACAAACTATCGTGCGGTACGTGTGAGGCCAGACCTCAATTTGCGTACGATACCTCGTTTGGTGTGCCCTAATCTAGATTTGTACGCCTTGACCTAGGTTTAAGAATTGTGTTCGTTTTGTGTTCCATGCATTGAATTACGTGCATTCGTTTAGGGTTACGTGCATTTACTAGAAAAATGTGCATTCGCCTCGTAGTTCGTGTCCTGCCTCGTAGTGTATGCCCTAGACCTAGGAAAGCGTGCCCTCACACTAATCAAGAAAGCATCTTGCACGAAGCACTAGGTCATTAATTAATCCTACAAAATCCACTAACTATTATTAAATTACTAATTCAACCCACAAGAAGACAAAATCTCACAAAAAGCTAGACATTCCTTATTCTTTATTCCTTATTCTTTTTGCACTTTCAACACACAATTAAATAATGCTTAAAAGATGACATAAAATTAGATTTTTTATAGCCTTGGTCGACCACCACATGAGTTTTGTGCTTGCTTGCTCAATTCAATTTAATTCTAGACAACTTATGACAACTCTATGACACAAATGCATAAAAACATTAGCTCAAAAACCATTGCATAAGCTTCCAATTCTCGACCAACTACTCCTTGCCCATGCTAGGAATTTCAAAATACATCTTGAAGACACAAAAAAGCTGAATTTTTGCTGCCCAAGGCCGAATATGCTTCATCAATTGCAAGGCTTCTATTTTTTTTTTTCATTTCTCTCATTTTCCTCTCACATTTCTCTCTCTCCCTCTCATTCTTCTCTCTCTCTCGGCCTTGGCTGAGTTTCTTCCCTTCATAGCTCATCTTCATCATACCATAGTTAATCAAGACAAGCCAGAAGCAAAGGAACTCGACCAAGCTAGCTAGAATGCAAGAATCACACATGCATGCTCCTTGAGTCACCATTTTGGCCTTGGTGAGTTTACTAGCTTCCATTTCTTTTCTTCTTGTCCTAACCACATACATGTACTAAGAACTTGGCCACTAAGCTAGGAAAAATAGAGAAAATCGAGTTGGAGTCTCGGCTAAAAAAGGAAGAAGAAGAAATTTGTGCTTCATCAAAGTTTTGTGCATCTTTTTGTTGATTTGCTAAGGTGAGGGCTAAAACTTCTTGAAAATCCTTCAAAAATCCACATCCATGCTCTTAAATGTATGTCTTTTCTTCTGTACTTGAGTTATATGTGTGTTCATAAGCTTTTATAACCATGCATGGCAAGATTTTGGCTTGAAGTTGATGATATATGAAATCGGGTTTGGTGACAGCTCTCTATCTTGTTGTTGCGAGGTGCGTTTGGCTAGGCAAATGATGTTGAAAATCAATGAAAATTGGTAGGTAACTAGTTTTGCCAGTTTTGCACATTTTAATTAACTTCTTAAGCTTTAATTTGACATCTTATTTACTAGAATTGGAGATTGTTTGCTTTACTTAATGATTGTGAGAAAACAGCCTATTGTAATGAGGGTTTCACTTAGTTATATGCTTAGAAATTTGTTGTAACTTCTCTTGTGGTATTAATTGCTTTGGATTGTGGCATTGGGATGTTGTGTGGACCGTTTTGAGTACTTAGGGATGTTTGGATTAATTGATGCTTGGCTTGAGATTGATTTTGAGTGGACTTGGGGCTTAATCGCACGGGTAAGCACGAAATGGAAACCCTAGCAACTAAGTAAACATGCTAAGTGTTGATCCTTTAAACATTGGGTGTAATTATATGCTTAGTAGGCTGCCCGTAGTTGCCCTTATAGCCCTAAATGTGATTTTGATCATTGCATGTTAACAAATAGGCCTTTCTTGCATCCGAACCTACGTAGATTGTTGTTGCATGTTAAATAACCTTATTATTTGATTACGTGGACGTTGAAATGAGTTATATGACCTGATTTACGAGCGTTACATGGCTGCCCGTTTAATGTTCATATAACTCCATATGCCTTTCAAGTGAAATTACATGTCTTGTCGTGCCTTGCTTGGTTACTTGCCAATGTGCAATCTTATGACTGTCCGGAGGCGACCTACTTTGTTGTCCTCCTAATGTGATATATTAAATGTCATAAATGTGCATTGCATATAAGGTTGCAACCTTTTATTCTGGCGTGGTAGCGTTCACGCACACCGGGCGGCATCGGGCTTGCCGGTACAACCGTGACTACCATTGTCTAATTCCCTCTCTCGCTTGGGGGCTAGACTTCCTCGGAGAGTTAGGTTGTAGGATTTTGGGGTACATCTGGAGTACACCCACTTGGCGCGATAAGGGGATGATTTGAAGTCGGCCGCAACAACTGATACTGGAAATGAACTGAGAGCAAAAGATCACCGTATCCTTTTTACTATGTGCATAAGTACTCTTGCTTGGTTCCTAGAGGACCTTGGGGAGGAAAGACTGGTAACTGTGTTCCTTTACTTTATATTGTTATTATGTACTTAATTGTGTTTATTCATGCTTGCAAAAGGATTTTCATAAGTTTAACCGAAAAATGAGTTTCAAAACCTATTTCTCGTTCCCCCTCACTGAGTTCATAAGGACTCACCCTCTTTTATCATCTCAGGTGAAGAAGATCAAGAACAGGTACCTGAGAATGATGTGCTTAACAATGATTCCTTGGAGTGATTGCCTATCATTTGTGCTTTGCATGATTATGGCTATTTGTGAACTATGCCACTTGAAGACTATTTCTTTTTATGTTGCTTAATGTGTAATGTAAAAGACCCCCGTTGTAGTCTAATTTTGGGTTGTACTGATATTAACTAGACAGACACTAGACACTACTATGATCGTTTTGCTATTATTTCTATAATAGGATTATGAAGTATTAGGTAAAGGCTAAGTAAAATGAACCAACCAAATCTTAAGCAGGTACACGTTATTAAGCTAAGATCAATATGTACTTTTGTAACGAGGATTAACAAACAAATGAGACATAGTATCATGCTAGATTATTAACCAAACGAGACATCGAGACAACCAGTAGGCATTTCAATTGATGATAAATAGTAATCTTAGTTGGAAATGAATTTGAGATGGGAAATATTGAGGCGTTTAGAGAATTAGGTCAAACCAAATAGCCCAATTACAGCTGTTATGCTGTCGGTTTTTCAAAAAAAATTGGAGTTTAGGCCAAAACGTTAAGTGTTAAATCTTCATGAATAGTTAAGTATGAGACGTGACTTAAATGTTTAGATCACACCCTAGTCTAACCTTTATAGGCCGGGTTGGGGCGTGACACCTTATAAGTAAAAAGAATGGTATCAGAGCTTAGATCGCTTAAGCTGGGTTTAACTCTCGGACCATGGGTAGAGCCCTAAGATAATTAAGATGACTTGTCTATACGTTATTGTGTGATAATGTTAAATGTGCATTCTATGTTTAATGTGCTTAAGTGATTAACATGCCTTAATTGTTTCTAGAATTATGTTGCATTAAATTCTTGTTTGTTGTATTTCAATAAATTGTGCATCGTAATTTGTGCCTATAGATGGCTGGCCCTAGTACCCGCACTACTAATAGGAGTGGTGAACCCCAAGAGACCGGAGATGCCTATCAAACTAATCTCGGCATGGCTATGTTTAACATGATGGCGAATGCCATGGATCGCGTATCACGAGTGATGGAGCGTCAAGATGCACGTGAGGCCAACAACAACAGCAACAACAGGAATGATGGTAACCATAGGAAACATAGCAGAATGAGGGAGTTTATTGACTTTCGCCCATCCAAATTCGACGGGGAAGCTGATGATGAGAAAGCAGAGGCCTGGCTATCCGAGATCGAGAAGATTTTCGGGCCACTTGATTATACTTATGAAGAAAAGGTAGAGTTTGCCGTGTTTCTATTACACGGGGATGCTGAACATTGGTGGCACACTGTGGAGGCACTGTGGGAAACTGATCAGACACCTCGCTTGTGGGGTAATTTCGTTAAGGCATTCAAGGAGAAATATGTACCTGCAGTTTCCAGGCAGAGGCAGATTGAGGAGTTCATGCACTTGACCTAGGGTAAGATGACGGTAGCCTAGTACGAGGTTCGTTTTGACCGACTGTCCCGTTATGCTCAATATATGGTCAGTACTCCGGAGGCGAAGATGTGGAAATTTACGACTGGATTGAGGCTAGAGATTCAGGATCAGTTGGCTTCTCATGACTTCGATACCTATTCTGCTCTCTTTGCTGCTGCTTCCCGAGTAGAGAAGAGGAAACTTGATAGAGCCGGTTCGAGTCAGCTGAACAAGAAACCAGACCAGCCTCCAGGTCAGCAGAGAAAATTCCAGAGTCAGAGTTGTAATCAGGGCCAGAGCCAGAACAGACCAGTGAATAACCGTGGCCCGACGAAAGCGCCATCAGCCTCTTCCACCCGCAGATCCACAGGTAGTTCACCTACTACTCAGTCTGTCAACTGTTCTTACTGTGACAAGAAGGGTCATACCGAGGCCCAATGTTGGAAGAAGTCAGGACGATGTGTGAGATGTGACAGTGATCAGCATCAGATCAAGGATTGCCCTAAATGGCAGGCAGGACAGAATCAGGGTAAACCAGCTGGTAGAGGCAACACTCCAGTTCCCAAAGTCCAGGCTCGAGCTTATGCTATCGAGTGCGAGGAGCTTCCAGATGAGACCGTTGTTGTTGAAGGTACATTCTTCATACTGAATCAACCTGTTATGGTGCTAATTGATACGGGTGCTACTCATTCATTTATTACTCTCTTATGTATGGAACGTGTGAAACTGAAAGTTGTATGTTTGCCATACGAAGTAGAAGTTGGTACTCCGATGGGTTCTAAACTTGTTACTAGCTCAGCTTGTAAAGTATGTAAAATCCAAATTAAGGATAGGGAATTCTTAGCCAATCTTATTGTATTACCTTTTCGAGACTATGAAGTCATTTTAGGGATGGACTAGCTGGCAAAACATCATGTCCAACTAGATTGCCGAATGAAGATTATAACGTTCCGAGTACCTGGTCAACCAATACTGGAGGTAATGGGTCGAAGAGATTTCACCAGGAGTTCCATCATTTCATCTACGAAAGCAGTGGAGTCCTTGAGAAAAGGGTGTAGTGGATACTTAGCTTACCTTATCAACAAGCCGTCGGATAAAGCTAAGGTGGAGTAGATGCCAGTGATCAAAGACTATGCGGATGTGTTTCCAGAAGAATTGCTTGGTTTACCCCCAAATCTGGAAATTGAGTCCGTTATAGAGTTACTGCCTGGCACCCAGCCGATATCTAAAGCCCCCTATCATATGACACCAGCCAAGCTGCAAGAATTGAAGGACCAATTACAAGGATTGTTGAAGAAGGTGTTTGTTCAACCAAGTTCTTCACCGTGGGGCGCACTAGTTCTATTTGTGAAGAAGAAAGACGGAACGTTAAGGCTATGCATCGATTACCGAGGATTGAACCAAGTGACTGTCAAGAATAAATACCCACTTCCACTGATTGACGAGTTGTTTGATCAATTTCAAGGAGCCAAAGTGTATTTGAAACTCGACTTGAGGCAAGGGTACTACCAGTTGCGGATAAAAAAGGAGGATGTGCCTAAAACGGCTTTCAAGACAAGATATGGGCATTATGAATATGTGGTGATGCTATTTGGACTAACTAATGCCCCTGCAGCTTTTATGGACTTGATGCACAGGGTATTTCAACCTTACTTGGACCAATTTGTGGTGATCTTCATTGATGATATTTTGGTATACTCGAAATCCGAGGCGGAGCATGAACAACATCTATGGTTGGTATTACAGAAACTTCGAGAGCATCAATTGTACGCAAAGTTTAGCAAGTGTGAACTTTGGTTGCAACAGATTGCATTTTTGGGGCATATCATATCCCAAGAGGGAATAGTGGTGGATCCAGCTAAGATAGAAGCAGTGATGTCTTGGAAGAAGCCAGAGAGTGTTACGGAGATTCAGAGTTTTCTTGGTCTAGCCGGCTATTATCAGAGGTTTGTGAAGGATTTCTCTAAGATTGCAGGACCGCTTACAAAGCTTACTCAAAAGAAAACAAAGTTCGTGTGGGATGTTAAGTGTGAGAACAGCTTCCAAGAGTTGAAGAAAAGATTGACTACCGCACCTATTCTTGCATTGCCTGAAGGAAGTCAAGGTTTTGTAATCTACAGCGATGCTTCGAAGGAAGGATTGGGTTGTGTGTTAATGCAAAATGGAAGAGTGATTGCATATGCTTCTAGGAAACCGAAGCCATATGAATTGAACTACCCGATGCATGATTTGGAGTTAGTGGCTATTGTGTTTGCACTCAAGAAATGGAGGCATTATCTGTGGGGTAACAAGTTTGAGGTATTTACTGATCACAAGAGCTTGAAATATTTGTTCTCTCAAAAAGAGTTGAATATGAGGCAAAGGCGGTTGGAGCTTTTGGATGATTATAACTGCACAATCAATTATGTGCCCGGTAAAGCGAATGTACTTGCAGATGACTTAAGTAGGAAAGCAAGCATGGAAAAACTGGAAGTCAAGGTGTAGGAGTTGTTAGAGGAAGCATTTATGTGGAAACCACAATTGACTCGGAAAGGGTTATTTTTTGCCACTACACAAGTTCAATCGACCTTGTTGTCTGAGTTACGAGAGGCTCAACAGAAGGACCAACAATTTCATAAGATTAAAGAGAGCAACGCAGATTTCAAGTTTCATGATGATGGTGTTTGGAGGTTTAGGAATCGGATTTGTGTTCCTAATGAACCAGAGCTGAAAAAGAAGATCATTGAAGAAGCCCATAATTCAAGATATACTATGCACCCCGGCGGAACAAAGATGTACCGGGATTTGAAGCAACACTATTGGTTGAATAACATGAAGAGAGAGATTGCGGAGTTTATGGCACGGTGTTTGACTTGCCAGAGAGTCAAAGCGAAACATCAATGACCCCCATGTTTATTTCAGCCGTTGGAGATCCCTCAATGGAAATGGGAACATATAACTATGGACTTTGTTATGGACCTGCCCAGGTCACAAAAGGGTCATGACGCCGTTTGGGTCATAGTAGACAGATTGATTAAGTCGGCGCACTTTTTACCGATGAACAAGGAGGATAGTCCTGAGAGATTGGGAGATATGTATGTGGCGGAGATTGTAAGATTGCACGGGATGCCTGTGAGTATTGTATCGGATAGGGATCCTCGTTTTACTTCCCGATTTTGGAAGAGATTGCAAGAAGCTTTGGGAACGAAGTTGAGTTTCAGCACGGCGTATCACCCTCAGACTAACGGACAATCGGAGAGAACTATTCAGATTCTGGAGGATATGCTGAGGGCGTGCATTTTAGACTTCGGGAAAGGTTGGGAGAAATATCTATCTCTAGCGGAGTTCGCTTATAATAATAGTTATCAGGCCACTATCGGGATGGCCCCATTTGAGGCATTGTATGGACGTAAGTGTCGATCCCTAATTTACTAGGATGAAGTAGGTGAAACGAAGACTTTTGACCCGACCCTTCTACCTAAACTTATGAAGACTGTTGATAATATCCACCTCATCCGGAAACGGATGCTTACCGCCCAAAGCAGGCAGAAGAGTTATGCAGACCGACGGAGACGGAGCCTAGAGTTTGAGGTCGGCGACAAGGTGTTCTTGAAGATATCACCTCGGAGGGGACTGATTAAACACGGCAAGGGTGGCAAGTTGAGCCCGAGGGTTGTAGGACCATTTGAGGTAATTGAGAAGGTTGGCAAGTTGGCGTATCGCCTGGCACTACCCCAAAACCTCTCCAATATTCTTGACGTCTTTCATGTTTCAATGCTGCGGAAGTATCATCCTGATCCGTCGCATATCTTGGAGCCAGAGCCGTTGCAGCTTCGGGAGAACTTGTCTTACGAGGAGAAGCTCATTCGGATCCTAGACCAGCAAGATTGGGAGTTGCGCAACAAAACTATACCGATGGTGAAGGTGCTGTGGGATCATCATGGAGTTGAAGAAGCAACGTGGGAAAGGCGACACCAGATGGAGCAGCAATATCCAACTTTATTTCAAAGGTAATATTGAATTTCGGGACAATATCCAACTTTATTTCAAAGGTAATATTGAATTTCGGGACGAAATTCTTTTAAGGAGGGAAGGATGTGAGGCCCGACCTCGATTTGCGTGCGGTACATCATTTCGTGTGCCCTAATCTAGATTTGCACACCTTGACCTAGGTTTAAGAATTATGTTCGTTTTGTGTGCCATGCATTGAATTACGTGCATTCGTTTAGGGTTGCGTGCATTTACTAGAAAAATGTGCATTCGTCTCGTAATTCGTGTCCTACCTTATAGTGCATGCCCTAGACCTAGGAAAGCGTGCCGTCACGCTAATCAAGAAAGCATCTTGCACGAAGCATTAGGTCATTAATTAATCCTACAAAATCCATTAACTATTATTATATTACTAATTCCACTCACTAGAAGACAAAATCTCACAAAAAGCTAGACATTCCTTATTCTTTATTCCTTATTCTTTTTGCACTTACTACACACAATTAAATAATACTCAAAAGATGAGACAAAATCAGATTTTTTATAGCCTTGGCCGACCACCACATGAGTTTTGTGCTTGCTTGCTCAATTCAATTTAATTCTAGATAACTTATGACAACTCTATGACACAAATGCATAAAAAAATTAGCTCAAAAACCTTTGCAGAAGCTTCCAATTCTCGACCAACTACTCCTTGCCCATGCTAGGAATTTCAAAATACATCTTGAAGACACAAAAAAGCTGAATTTTTGCTGCCCAAGGCCGAATATGCTTCATCAATTGCAAGGCTTCTATTTTTTTTTTTTTTTTCATTTCTCTCATTTTCCTCTCACATTTCTCTCTCTCCCTCTCATTCTTCTCTCTCTCTCGGCCTTGGCTGAGTTTCTTCCCTTCATAGCTCATCTTCATCATACCATAGTTAATCAAGACAAGCCACAAGCCAAGGAACTCGAGCAAGCTAGCTAGGATGCAAGAATCACACATGCATGCTCCTTGAGTCATCATTTCGGCCTTGGTAATTTTACTAGCTTCCATTTCTTTTCTTCTTGTTCTAACCACATGCATGTACTAAGAACTTGGCCACTAAGCTAGGAAAAATAGAGAAAATCGAGTTGGAGTCTCGACTAAGCAAGGAAGAAGAAGAAATTTGTGCTTCATCAAAGTTTTGTGCATCTTCTTGTTGATTTGCTAAGGTGAGGGCTAAAACTTCTTGAAAATCCTTCAAAAATCCACATGCATGCTCTTAAATGTATGTCTTTGCTTCTGTACTTGAGTTATATGTTTGTTCATAAGCTTTTACAACCATGCATGGCAAGATTTTGGCTTGAAGTTGATGATAGATGAAATCGGGTTTGGTGACAGCTCTCTATCTTGTTGTTGCGAGGTGCGTTTGGCTAGGAAAATGATGTTGAAAGTCCATGAAAATTGGTAGGTAACGAGTTTTGCCAGTTTTGAACATTTTTCGCAGAAATAGGCTAAAGCTACTTTTGATTCTAAGGTTGTCAAAATGGCAAAACATTAAAATGTGTCCAAATCTGGAAATCTGGAAAAATGAAGCAGGTTTTGGCAGATGCACTGACCTTGTGGAACGAACCCGTTTTGACTTAGTACCTGATGTCCAAAATGAATGAAATTTTGTGTGCTGATATATTGTTCAGTTCTGGACATTTTTGTCAGAAATGGACTAAGGCTAAATCTGACCCTAAGGAGCTCAAAAACGACAATTATTGAAATGTGTGCAAATCTGGACAGTTTTGTGCGATTCCACTATTTTGGCTATAACTATTGATCTCAAACTCCAAATGATGCAAGGTTTGTTTTTGATTTTAATTCACTTCTTAAGCTTTAATTTGACATCTTATTTACTGGAATTGGAGATTGTTTGCTTGACTTAATAATTGTGAGGAAACAGCCTATTGCAGTGAGGGTTTCACTTAGTTATATGCTTAAAAATTTGTTGTAACTTCTCTTGTGGTATTAATTGCTTTGGATTGTGGCATTGGGATGTTGTGTGGACTGTTTTGAGTACTTAGGGATGTTTGGATTAATTGATGCTTGGCTTAAGATTGATTTTGAGTGGACTTGGGGCTTAATCGCACGGGTAAGCACGAAATGGAAACCCTAGCAACTAGGTAAACATGCTAAGTGTTGATCCTTTAAATATTGGGTGTAATTATATGCTTAGTAGGCTGCCCGTAGTTTCCCTTATAGCCCTAAATGTGATTTTGATCATTGCATGTTGACAAATAGGCCTTTCTTGCATCCGAACCTACGTAGATTGTTGTTGCATGTTAAATAACCTTATTATTTGATTACGTGGACGTTGAAATGAGTTATATGACATGATTTACGTGCGTTACATGGCTGCCTGTTTAATGTTCATATAACTCC
>CM075766.1:61606568-61616568 GCA_037974665.1 Ehretia macrophylla
AGGGAAACTTTGGAGGGAACCAGTTACTAGATGGTTTGATTAGTCTTTAGCCCCTATACGCAAGTTAGATGAATGATTTGCACGTCAGTATCGTTGCGGGCCTCCACCAGAGTTTCCTCTGGCTTCACCCCACTCAGGTATAGTTTACCATCTTTTGGGTCTCGATATGTATGCTCACACTCAAACCCTTCTCAGAAGAACAAGGTCGGTCGACGGTGTACCCCCCAGGGGGGATCCCGCCAATCAGCTTCTTTGCACCTTACGGGTTTACGTACCTGTTGACTCGCACACATGTCAGACTCCTTGGTTCGTGTTTGAAGACGGGTCGAATGGGGAGCCCGTAAGCCAGCAACGGGAGCGCGCAGATGCCGAAGCACGCCGAAGGCGTGCGCTACCCCGCCACAATTGAGGCGACGGCATTCCGTGGGCATATCTACTGCTCGTGCTTTGGCCGTCGCCCCAATCCGTGCTGGTCTGCGCCCTGAGCCGATCGGCTGACCGGCTCTCGTCGTTCCGCATACGACCAGGGCGCACCACCGGCCCCCATTCGCTACCCTCCTAACAATGTCAAGCACTCTTTGACTCTCTTTTCAAAGTCCTTTTCATCTTAACCTCATGGAACTTGTTCGTTATTGGTCTCTCGCCCGTATTTAGCCTTGGACAGAATTTATCGCCCCCTTAGGGCAGTATTCCCAAACAACCCGACTCCCTGACTGTGAGGCCCGACCCCGAATAACGTGTGTTACCTTGATTTGCGTGCCATAGACCCCTAATTATATGACCGACCTTGGATTACGTGTCCTATCTTGGTTTTCGTGCATACCTCGTCATACGTGCCTTGACCTAGAATAGTGTGCCTTAATCCCTGACTCACGTGCAGTACCTAGAAATACGTGCCCTGACCTCGATGTATGTGCGTTACCTCATTTTGTGTGCCCTAACCTTGAATTGCGTACCTTAACTTAGGTTTAAGAGTCGTACCTCGATTTGCGTGCATTACATTGAATTACGTGCCTTGCATTGGTTTACGTGCATTCACCTAGGATTGTGTGCATTAGTCTTGAAGTCCATGTCTTACCTCCTAGTTCATGTCTACCTCGTGATTCGTGTCCTGTATTGATTTCTGTGTGTGTCTCATGGTGTGTGCCCTAGACTTAAGAAAGCGTGCCCGCACGCTAATCAATAAAGAATCCTACACAAAGCACTAGACTATAAAATAATCGTACAAACACCACTAACTATTATTATAATCCTAATTCAAATCTCTACAAAATCCACTAACACCTAAATATTATATTTTAAACTTACTACAAGACAAAATCTCACAAACCTCTAAACATATCCTATATTCTATTCTACCTAAAATCCCTAAATACCCAACATTATCTTACACACATGTTAAAACAATTCAAAATATGACACAAGTCTGAATTTTTGCATGCCCAAGGCCAACATATGCATCATCTTTTGCAAAAGCCTCATTTTTCTCTCATTTCTCTCACTTTCCTCACATTCTCTCTCTCTCCCTCTCACTCTCTCTCTCCATTTCGGTTTTGGCTGAGTTCTCTCCACCTCTTAGCTCATCTTCATCATCCTATGGTGCATCAAGACAAACCACAACCAAAGAAACTCACCCAAGCAAGCTAGGATGCAAGAAACACACATGCAAGCATTTTGAGTCACCATTTTCGGCCTTGGTGAGTTTTTAAGCTTCCATTTCTTTTCTTCTTGTTCTAACCTCATGCATGTGCTAAGAGATTGATCACTAAGCTAGGAAAAATAGAGAAAAGCTAGTTGGAATCTTGGCTAAGCAAGAAGAAGAAGAGATTTGAGCTTCAACAAGGTTTTGAGCATTTTTTGGGTTGATTGCAAAGGTGAGGGTTAAAACCTTTTGAAAACTCTTCAAAAATTCACATGCATGCTCATATATGTGTGTATTTGCTTATTTATTTGAGCTATATGGTCGTTCATAAGCTTAAACAACCATGCATGGCAAGATCGTGGCTTGGAAATGATACTAGGTGAAGTCGAAATTGTTGACAGCTCTCTGACCAGTCTGTTCGAGGTAAGTTTAGCTAGGAAAATGATGTTGAAAATTCTTGAAAAATGGTAGTTGACTAGTTTGGACAGTGTTGAACATTTTTCCCAGAAATAGGCCGAAGCTAATTTTGAATCTAAAGTCCTCAAAATGGCAAATCTTTAAAATGTGACCAAATCTGGAAATCTGGAAAACTGAAGCAGGTTTCGGCAGATGCACTGAACTTGTGGAACGAACCATATTTGACTTTGTAAATGATGTACAAAATGCATAAAATTTGGTGCCCTGCTAGATTGTTCAGTTCTGGACAATTTTGTCAGAAATGGACCAAGGCTAAAACGGACCCTAAGGACCTCAAAAACGTCAATTTCTGAAAAGTGTGCAAATGTGGACAGTTTTGTGCTATTCCACTGTTTCGGCTATATCTAATGATCCCGAACTCCAATTGATGCAAGGTTTGTTTCTGATTTTAGTTAACTTCTTAAGCTATAATTTGACATCATTTTCACTGAATTTGGAGATTGTTTGCTTATCCGATTGATTGTGAGAAGACAGCCTATTGCAGTAAGGGTTTCACTTAATGTTGTGCTTAGAAAATTGTTGTGACTCCTCTTGTTGAATTAAATGCTTGGGATTATAGCTACGGGATGTTGTGTGGACTGTTTTGAATGTTTCAGGATGTTGAATTAAATGATGCATGGTTTGATATTGACTTTGAGTTGGGTTGAGGCTCAAATTGCACGAATACATGACATGGAAACCCTAATGACTAGGTAGTTTTGCTAAGTATTGATCAATTGGACATTGTGTGGGAATTATATGCTTAGTGGGCTGCCTGTAAATGTCTTATAACTTCAAATGTGATTTTGACCATTGCATGTTGACAAATAAGCTTTTCTTGCACCCGAACCCATGATTGATGTCATTGCATGTTGAATAATCGTATCACTTGATTACGTGGACTTCGAAATGAGTTATATGGCTTGACTTGCATGTGTTACATGGCTGCCTGTTTAATGTTCATATGACTCTATGTGTTCTACAAGTGAAATTTCATGTCAAGCATGCCTCGTTTGTTTACTTGGCAATATGTGATCTTGAAATTGCTCGGAGGCAACCTACTTTGTTATCCTCTTAATGTGAATTGTTAAAAGATATTCAATGGTTTATTTGAACATGATTACTTGGCTGCTCGTTAAAGTTTAATTGCTTTCAAATGGATATATGAAATGATTATATGTTCTTACAATGCCTTATATGCCAATATGTCAAAATGTGATCATATACTTGCTCGGAGGCAACCTACTTTGTTGACCTCCTAATGTGAAATGTTAAATGACATAAATGTGCATTGCATACGAGGTTGCAACCTTTCATTGTGGCATGGTAGCGTTTCACGAACGCCGGGCGGCATAGGGCTTGCCGGTGCTCCCGTGATTACCATGGTCCAATTCCCTCTCTCGCTTGGCATTCCACCCTTGGAGAGTTGGGTTGTAGGTTTCGGGGTACATCCGGAGTACACCCAATTGGGAGCGATAAGGGGATTATTGAAGTCGGCCGCAACAATTGTATCGAAATTGAAATTGAGAGCAACCGCTCACCGTATCCTTTTACTGTGTGTATAAGTACTCTCGCTTGGTTCCTAGAGAACCTCGGGGAGGAAAGACTGGTATTTATGTTCCTTTACTTGATTTTACTGTTATATTCATGTTTGAAAAATGGATTTTCATAAATTGAACCGGAAAATGAGTTTCAAAACGTATTTCTCGTTCTCCCTCGTTGAGTTCATAAGGACTCACCCTCTTTTTATCACAGGTGAAGAAGAACAGGTACAGGTACCCGAGGACAACGTGCCTATCAATGATTCCTTGGAGTGATTACCTGTCCCTACGTGCTTTTGTGCCTTGCCTGAAAGTGGTTGCTATATGGATGTTGTGTTTGATTGCAACTATTCATTTTATAGATGTAAATGACCCCGTTGTAATTTGGGTCTAATTCTGGGATTGTACTATCTATAACCGGACGAACTTTTATTTGGTTGTTTGCTTTCGTTTTCTTCATTAGTAGTTATCATAGGCATTCAAACCACTAGATGAACAATCAACTAAGTTAATTCTATCTAATTTCACTTAGATGCTCATTTGCAAACTAAGGGATAATAGGTACTTGCATGATAGGAAATTGACAAATAAATGGGACATAGTTATCATGTTAGGCTTATTAACCAAACGAGACTTTCAAGATAAACTAGTAGGCAAATCGGTTGGTGACAAATAGGAGTCCTTAATGGAATTGGATTAATGATTGGAATAATTGAGGCGTTTAGAGAATTAGGTCAAACCTAAGAGCCCAATTACAGCTGTTATGCTGCCGGTTTACCGAAAAATCTTGGAGTTTAGGCCAAAACGTTAAGTGTTAAATCTTTATAAACAGTTAAGTATGTGATATTACCTGAACGTTTAGATCACACCCTAGTCTAACCTTCATAGGCCGGGTTGGGGCGTGACACCTTATAGTAGAATAGTATCAGAGCTTAGTTTTGTAACAAGCATTAGTCGGTTTCAACTCTCAGACCATGGGTAGAAGCCCTAAGGTAATTATGATGTCATGTTTATATGTGTTAATGTGTGCTAATGTGCTTTAATTGCTTTGAGAATTGAATACTATGTGCCTTTATGGACTATATGTATTATGTGTCATGCACACCGACACGTTAGTGCCCTCAATAATGCATGCATGCTTTTATACTCATTCCTTCATACATGTGCATGTTATATAACCGTGAATGACTATTTATACACATAGATAGTTAGGATTAGGACTTTTAGGGAAGTGAATTTGTGCAGGACGAACGAAAAGGCTCGGTTATAGATTTCTGGCATCTTTACAGGTACTCAATAGATCGTATATATTATTGGATATGCATATATAAAATGCGTAACACAGGTATAATTGTTGAGGTAAAGTTATCTCCTTATCTTTGGAATACCTATACCTGTAATTAAGTTATCAATTTTGTAGCCATAAAGTTCTTGATTCTGTTAAACCGTTCTTCTAATTGTGGTTCAAGAATAAATGTTAAGGACATACAACTTTCCTTAGATATAAGAATATACTATTAGAGATGTGGAGTAGCATATATATGTTCACATGCTTATAATGGAAGTTTGACTTAAGAGTTGCTTTTGAATCAAATTCTTATATCTTCAAATGGTATAATAGACTAATTATATGATTGAATCCTTACGTGATTGGAATTAAGCATCGTTGAACCTAATAAGGTGTATATTAACGAGTTTCAAGTTCACTCAATGGTAAGATTGTGACCTAGAAATTAAGAGATGAACTCGTGGAAATGGACGATAGGGGTTAGATTATTAAGGCATGAATAATGTGTTTAAGTAACTTAACAATGGATAACCTCAAGACATGTAGGTAACTCTGGAGACTGAGTTTAACAAGGTTGATGATTCTTTAGTATAACAAGGTATAGGAATGTTGGAATCAAGGAATTCACGTAGCTAGAACTCGTGTTTAGAAAACTGCACCTAAAATGTTAGGTCGGATAGAAGTGTAAGGAATTGAATTGTGCATTAGATGACTAACGTTGCTAAAGGTCCTAAGTTGGATATCGGTGATATTTAGAATCATCGTATTAATTTGGTGCCTCTGGGGTTTAGTTGTGATTATACAAGTAAGTCATTCTATACACTCGTTGTTTAGATACCCTAGAGGATGTTGGAAAGCATATATCCTTAAGTAAGACCAATAGAGCTATTATATAAACCATGGAAATGATATTAAACATCTGGTTGCAAAGTGGAGTTGTTAGGGTATGATTAGTAATCCTAAATAGCTAATAGTGAGTATACATGATGATTCATGGTGAACCCTAGGGCCTAAGGTCAATGAGTCTTGATGCTCTTAGCTAGTTGAACATGTAAATGAGAAGAGTAAGATTTCATATAGTTAAGATAGATATGAATTAGAGTTACGATGACCCAAGAGGCTGTTGTTAGACAACCGTATTTAAGTTCACCGTTTCACTTCTAAAAATAAGCGGTTGGTAAACTTCGAATCGTGGTCGTTGAATAGAGGGTGAATCTTGTAGTGATAGTTAAATAAGTGGTTGATTACTTTTGAAGTTCTATTAGGTTATGTTGAAGGATGCCTCGTGATCATAATTCTTATGTTGATACAACCCTGAAGTTATCTCGCGTAAGTATTTTATGAGCTAGTTCATTTCGGTACCCATTTATAGCCCTAGGATTGTTGTTGTACGGCCGGTAACCTAGTAGAGCATTGATTTCACCTACATGGCGATGAACCCAGCTTGGTAACATTAATGTTGAAGATATATTGGCGGGCATTAAGTATTCGAAGGAATGACTAGGTCACTAAATGAGTAGGACCATTGTCTTCTTAAGTATGACGTAACCTTGGATTGAGGTGAGTGGAATTTATTTGAGGTTGAAACTAATCGCCTTAGGAGTTTTGGATAAGATTAAAAGAAAATTCTGAAGTCTCGTGACTTGAAGATAAAGATTCGAATAAGGAAATAAATTGTGGATCACAAGCTGATGAATTTTACTTGTAAGAGTTGAACTAGTGCTACATGATTAGTTACACATGCAATTTCAATGGCAATTTGTTGGTGGTACTTAATAAATCTTAGAGTTTGAGTTTCATGAACCTCAACAGTCTTTCTCCATGATTATGGGCATGAAGGTTAACGAAGCTGGGAAAGGATGTTAGTGAATAGGAGCCTACGATCGGGAGACTAGTCGTTAGAAGATTTGCTAATCTAATGTACCTGCGAGATAAGAAGGGCTATAATACCATCAATAGATGACGATTTGAGATGGATCAGTTTGTTTGGAGAGTTTTTCCTGAAAATAGAGTCGTATTGTGGAAACGACCCACAACACATGTATGTCCTAGGTGTTAACAATTTTGAAGCTAGTTGATAGAATATGTAAATCTGATATAATCATCTTGAAATTAGCGTATGTCACCCTAGGATCATGGAATTATTGTGATATTCCTTTTGAGGTATGAATGCGAGATTGACACAACATGAGTCATGATTTTGGAGTTATAGTTCTATTTTTAGAATATCGATGCAACTTTGATGACTA
Source organism: Ehretia macrophylla (assembly GCA_037974665.1). Taxonomy (NCBI): domain Eukaryota; kingdom Viridiplantae; phylum Streptophyta; class Magnoliopsida; order Boraginales; family Ehretiaceae; genus Ehretia; species Ehretia macrophylla. The sequence continues at coordinate 61,613,745 of CM075766.1, forward strand.
TGTTTGAAGACTCTAACCTTAGTTAATGAACTTGACCTTAAGATCAAATGGAGAATAGAGTCGTTCAAAGAAAATAACTATAAATGTAGAGGTCACACCGAACTAAATGATTGGAGAAACATAGGAAGTGAATTGGTTATGGTAAGAGATCACCAAACACGGGACGAACCGGAGTAGGAAGAATAACAAGGGTCAGAATCTGTCTAAATGACCTCAATAGGCAAGAATGAATTTCGGGACGAAATTCTTTTAAGGAGGGGAGGATGTGAGGCCCGACCCCGAATAATGTGTGTTACCTTGATTTGCGTGCCATAGACCCCTAATTATATGACCGACCTTGGATTACGTGTCCTGTCTTGGTTTTCGTGCAAACCTCGTCATACGTGCCTTGACCTAGAATAGTGTGCCCTAATCCCCGACTCACGTGTGGTACCTAGAAATACATGCCATGACCTCGATGTACGTGTGTTACCTCGTTTTGTGTGCCCTAACCTTGAACTGCATACCTTAACCTAGGTTTAAGAGTCGTACCTCGATTTGTGTGCATTACATTGAATTACGTGCCTTGCATTGGTTTACGTGCATTCACCTAGGATTGCGTGCATTAGTCTTGAAGTCCATGTCTTACCTCATAGTTCGTGTCTACCTCGTGATCTGTGCCCTGTATTGATTTCTGTGTGTGTCTCGTAGTGCGTGCCCTACACTTAAGAAAGCGTGCCCGCACGCTAATCAATAAAGAATCCTACACAAAGCACTAGACTATAAAATAATCGTACAAACACCACTAACTATTAATATAATCCTAATTCAAATCTCTACAAAATCCACTAACACCTAAATATTATATTTTAAACTTACTATAAGACAAAATCTCACAAACCTTTAAACATATCCTATATTCTATTCTACCTAAAATCCCTAAATACCGAACATTATCTTACACACATGTTAAAACAATTCAAAAGATGACACAAGTCTGAATTTTTGCATGCCCAAGGCCAACATATGCATCAACTTTTGCAAAAGCCTCATTTTTCTCTCATTTCTCTCACTTTCCTCACATTCTCTCTCTCTCCCTCTCACTCTCTCTCTCCATTTCGGTTTTGGCTGAGTTCTCTCCACCTCTTAGCTCATCTTCATCATCCTATGGTGCATCAAGACAAACCACAAGCAAAGAAACTCACCCAAGCAAGCTAGGATGCAAGAAACACACATGCAAGCATTTTGAGTCACCATTTTCGGCCTTGGTGAGTTTTTAAGCTTCCATTTCTTTTCTTCTTGTTCTAACCTCATGCATGTGCTAAGAGATTGATCACTAAGCTAGGAAAAATAGAGAAAAGCTAGTTGGAATCTTGGCTAAGCAAGAAGAAGAAGAGATTTGAGCTTCAACAAGGTTTTGAGCATTTTTTGGGTTGATTGCAAAGGTGAGGGTTAAAACCTTTTGAAAACTCTTCAAAAATTCACATGCATGCTCATAGATGTGTGTATTTGCTTCTGTACTTGAGCTATATGGCCGTTCAAAAGCTTAAACAACCATGCATGGCAAGATCTTGGCTTGGAAATGATGCTAGGTGAAGTCGAAATTGTTGACAGCTCTCTGACCTGTCTGTTCGAGGTAAGTTTAGTTAGGCAAAGAATGTTTAAAATTCTTGAAAATTTGTAGATGACTAGTTTGGAAAGTTTTGAACATTTTTCCCAGAAATAGGCCGAAGCTAATTTTGATTCTAAGGTCCTCAAAATGGCAAACTTTAAAATGTGACCAAATCTGGAAATCTGGAAAACTGAAGCAGGTTTTGGCAGATGCACTGACCTTGTGGAACGAACCATATTTGACTTTGTAAATGATGTCAAAAATGCATGCAATTTGGTTTACTGGTAGATGTTTCAGTTCTGGACAATTTTGTCAGAAATGGACCAAGGCTAGAACTGACCCTAAGGACCTCAAAAACGTCAATTTCTGAAAAGTGTGCAAATGTGGACAGTTTTGTGCTATTCCACTGTTTCGGCTATATCTAATGATCCCGAACTCCAATTGATGCAAGGTTTGTTTCTGATTTTAGCTAACTTATTAAGATTTAATTTGACATCTTATTCACTGAATTTGGAGATTGTTTACTTATCCGATTGATTGTGAGAAGACAGCCTATTGCAGTAAGGGTTTCACTTAATTTTGTGCTTAGAAAATTGTTGTGACTCCTCTTGTTGAATTAAATGCTTGGGATTATAGCTACGGGATGTTGTGTGGACTGTTTTGAATGTTTGAGGATGTTGAATTAAATGATGCATGGTTTGAGATTGACTTTGTGTTGGGTTGAGGCTTAAATTGCACGAATATACATGACATGGAAACCCTAATGACTAGGTAGTTTTGCTAAGTATTGATCAATTGGACATTGTGTGGGAATTATATGATTAGTGGGCTGCCCGTAAATGTCTTATAACTTCAAATGTGATTTTGACCATTGCATGTTGACAAATAAGCTTTTCTTGCACCCGAACCCATGATTGATGTAATTGCATGTTGAATAATCGTATCACTTGATTACGTGGACTTCGAAATGAGTTATATGGCTTGACTTGCATGTGTTACATGGCTGCCCGTTTAATGTTCATATGACTCTATGTGTTCTACAAGTGAAATTTCATGTCAAGCATGCCTCGTTCGTTTACTTGGCAATATGTGATCTTGAAATTGCTCGGAGGCAACCTACTTTGTTGTCCTCTTAATGTGAATTGTTAAAAGATATTCAATGGTTTATTTGAACATGATTACTTGGCTGCCCGTTAAAGTTTAATTGCATTCAAATGGATATATGAAATGATT
>CM075766.1:61621568-61666568 GCA_037974665.1 Ehretia macrophylla
CCTCGTATTCAATGCACATTTATAACATTTAACATATCACATTAGGAGGGCAACAAAGTAGGTTGCCTCCGAACAGTTATAAGATCGCACGTTGTCAAGTAGTCAAACAAGGCACGATAAGACGAGTAATTTCACTTGAAAGGCATATAGAGTCATATGAACATCAAACGGACAGCCATGTAACACATGTAAAACAGGCCATATAACTCATTAAGAAGCTCATATAATCAAGTGATACGAATTATTCAGCATGCAACAACATTTACGTGGGTTCGGTAGCAATACAAGCTTATTTGACAACATGCAATGGTCAAAACCATAATTGAAGTTATAACACATTTTACGGGCAGCCCATGCAATGTACAGTTTCCACACAATATCCAATGATTAACACTTAGTAAGACTACTTAGCCATTAGGGTTTCCATTTCATGCATAATCGTGTGTTCAAACCCTAAGTCAACTCAACATCATTCCAAGTCATACATCATTCAATTCAAACATCCTCAAGTACTCAAAACAGTTCATGCAATATTCCAACATCACAATTCGAAGCAATTAGTACCACAAGAGAGGTTACAATAGTTTTCCATGCATATAGCTAAGAGAAACACTCACTGCAATAGGCTGTTTTCTCACAATCAATCGGGTAAGCAAAAAATCTCCAAATTCCGTGAATAAGATGTCAAATTAAATCTTAAGAAGTTAACTAAACTCAGAAACAAACCTTGCAGCAATTGGAGTTCAGAATCATTAGTTATGGCCGAAACAGTGAGGTAACACAAAACTGTCCAGATTTGTACACTTTTCATAAATTGACGTTTTTGAGGTCCTTAGAGTCAGTTTTATCTTTGGTCCATTTCTGACAAAATTGTCCAGAACTGAAAAATATAGCAGCATACCAACTTTCATGCATTTTGGAACACATTTACTAAGTCAAACATGGTTCGTTCCACAGGGTCAGTGCATCTGCCAAAACCTTATTCATTTTTCCAGATTTCCAGATTTAGTCATATTTTAATGATTTGCCATTTTGAGGACTTTAGAGTCAAAATTAGCTTCGGCCTATTTCTGGGAAAAATGTTCAAAATTTTCCAATCTAGTTAACCACCAATTTTCAAGTATTTTCAACATCATTTTCCTAGCTAAACGTACCTCGAACAGACTGGTCAGAGAGCTGTCACATAAATTCGACTTCACCTAGCATCATTTTCAAGCCAAGATCTTGCCATGCATGGTTGTCTAAGCTCATGACCGACCATATAACTCAAGTACAGAAGAAAATACACACATTTATGAGCATGCATGTGAAGTTTTAAAGAGCTTTCAAAAGGTTTTAACCCTCACCTTAGCAATCAACCATAAAATGCTCAAGACCCGTTGTTGAAGCTCAAATCTTCTCCTTTCCCTTGCTTAGCCGAGAACCTCACTAGTTTTTCTCTATTTTTCCTAGATTAATGATCAATCTCTTAGTGCATGCATGTAGTTAGAACTTGAAGAAAAGAAATGGATGCTTAGTAACTCACCTAGGCCGAGAATGAAGCTTCAATGCATATGCATGAGTGATTTCGAACTCTAGCTTGTTTGCTTGGGTTTCTCGATGGCTACTCAACTTTGCTCAACCAAGATGTGAAGAAGACAAGCCAAGGAGGTAGAGAACTCAGCCAAGAACCAAAAATGGAGAGAGAGAATGAAGGGGAGAGAGGAAAGATTGAGGAAAATGAGTGGAAATGAAAAGAAGACAAGCCTTGTAACTTGACGATGCAAGCTCGGCCTTGGGCAGCCAACAATCTGAATTTTTGTGTCTTCAAGATAGAATTTTAAATGTTTGGCATGGGCTTCAAGCTTTTGGTTGAGCAAGGTGTGCAAATGTGAGGGGTTTTGATCATTTTTTTATGCCTTTTGGTGTCATAGTTTGTCTAGCATGCATATTTAATTGTGTTGTTCAAATTTCTTGCTCAAAACATGGTGTGGTCGGCTATGACATGTGCAAAATTCTGATTTCTTGTCATCTTTTGGGTGTTAATTCTTGTGTGTTGAAAATGCAAAAAGAACAAAGAATAAAGAATAAGGAATGTCTAGTGTTTGGTGCATTTTTTGTCTTCTAGTGAATGGAATTTGGATTATTATATTGTTAGTGGATTTTGTAGGATTGTTTAATAGTCTAGTGCTTCGTGTAAGATGCTTTCTCGGTTAGCGTGAAGGCACGCTTTCCTAAGTCTATTGCACGCACTACGAGGTAGGACAAGAACTACGAGACGAATGCACATTTTTCAAGTAAACACACGTAACCCTATATGAATGCACGAAATTCAATGCAAGGCACACAAGACTAAATACAATTCTCAAACCTTGGTCATGGTATGCAAATCTAGGTTAAGGCATGCAAAATGAGGTATCGCACGCAATTTGGGGTCAGGCCTCACATCCTCCCCTCCTTAAAAGAATTTCGTCCCGAAATTCAATATTTACCTTGAAATAAAGCTGGATACTGCTTCTCCATTTGGTCTCGCCTTTCCCACGTTGCTTCTTCGAGTCCATGATGATCCCACAGCACTTTCACCATAGGTATAGTTCTGTTGCGCAACTCCCGATCCTGTTGGTCTAGGATCCGAATGGGCTTCTCCTCGTAAGACAAGTTTTCCCAAAGCTGCAACGGCTCTGGCTCCAAGACATGCGACGGGTCAGGATAGTACTTCCGCAGCATCGAAACATGAAAGACGTCGTGAATATTGGAGAGGTTCTGGGGTAGAGCTAGGCGATACGCCAACTTGCCAACCTTCTCAACTATCTCAAATGGTCCTACAAATCTCGGGCTCAGCTTTCCACCTTTGCCATGTTTAATAAGTCCCCTCCAGGGTGATATCTTCAAGAACACTTTGTCGCCAACCTCAAACTCGAGACTCCGTCTTCATTGGTCTGCATAACTCTTCTGCCTGCTCTGGGCGGTAAGCATCCGTTTCCGGATGAGGTGGATGTTGTCAACAGTTTTCATCAGTTCAGGTAAAAGGGTCGGGTCAAAAGTCTTCGTCTCACCTACTTCATCCTAGTAGATTGGGGATCGACACTTATGTCCGTACAGTGCCTCAAAAGGGGCCATCCTGATCGTGGCTTGATAACTATTGTTGTAGGCGAACTCCGCTAGAGATAGATATTTCTCCCAACCTTTCCCGAAATCCAACACACATGCCCTCAGCATATCCTCCAAAATTTGAATAGTTCTCTCCGATTGACCATCCGTTTGAGGGTGATAAGCCGTGCTAAAACTCAATTTCGTCCCCAAAGCTTCCTGCAATCTCTTCCAAAATCGGGAAGTAAAACGAGGATCCCTATCTGATACAATACTCACAGGCATCCCGTGCAATCTTACAATTTCCGCCACATACATATCTCCCAATTTCTCAGGACTATCCTCCTTGTTTATTGGTAAAAAGTGCGCCGACTTAGTCAATCTATCTACTATAACCCAAACGGCGTCACGACCCTTCCGTGATCTAGGCAGGTCCATAACAAAATCCATAGTTATATGTTCCCATTTCCATTGAGGAATCTCCAACGGCTGAAGTAAACCTGCGGGTCGTTGATGTTCTGCTTTGACTCTCTGGCAAGTTAAACACCGTGCTACGAACTCCGCAATTTCTCTTTTCATGTTATTCCACCAATAGTGTTGCTTCAAATCCCGATACATCTTTGTTCCACCGGGGTGAATAGTATATCTTGAATTATGCGCTTCCTCAAGAATCTTCTTTTTCAGCTCTGGTTCGTTGGGAACACAAACCCGGTTCCTAAACCTCCAAACACCATCATCGTGAAACTTGAAATCTGCGTTGCTTTCCTTAATCTTTTGAAATTGTTGGTCCTTCTATTGAGCCTCTCGTAACTCAGATAACAAAGTCGATTGAACTTGGGTAGTGGCAAAAAGTAACCCTTTCTAAGTCAATTGTGGTTTCCATAGAAACGCTTCCTCCAACAACTCCTGTACCTTGACTTCCAGTTTCACCATGCTTGCTTTTCTGCTTAAGGCATCTGCGACTACGTTCGCCTTACCGGGCACATAATTAATTGAGCAGTTGTAATCGTCCAAAAGCTCCATCCACCGCCTTTGCCTCAAATTCAACTCCTTTTGAGAGAACAAGTATTTCAAGCTCTTATGATCGGTAAATACCTCAAACTTGTTACCCCACAAATAATGCCTCCATTTCTTGAGTGCAAACACAATAGCCGCTAACTCCAAATCATGTGTCGGGTAATTCATCTCATACGGCTTCGGTTTCCTAGAAGCATATGCAATCACTCTTCCATTTTGCATCAATACACATCACAATCCTTCTTTCGAAGCATCGCTATAGATTACGAAACCTTGACTCCCCTCAGGCAATGCAAGAACTGGTGCAGTAGTCAATCTCTTCTTCAACTCTTGGAAGCTGTTCTCACACTTATCATCCCACACGAACCTGGTTTTCTTTTGAGTGAGCTTTGTAAGCGGTCCTGCAATTTTAGAGAAATCCTTCACGAACCTCCGATAATAGCCGGCTAGACCAAGAAAACTACGAACTTCCGTAACATTTTCCAGCTTCTTCCAAGACACCACTGCATCGATCTTTGCTGGATTTACCGCTATTCCCTCTTGGGATATGATATGCCCCAAAAATGCAATCTGCTGCAACCAGAATTCACATTTGCTAAACTTTGCATACAATCGATGTTCTCGAAGTTTCTGCAGTACCAACCGCAGATGTTGCTCATGCTCTGCCTCCGATTTCGAGTATACCAAAATATCATCAATGAATATCACCACAAATTGGTCCAAGTAGGGTTGAAACACCCTATGCATCAAATCCATAAAAGCTGCAGGGGCAATAGTTAGTCCAAAAGGCATCACCACAAATTCATAGTGCCCATATCTCGTCCTGATAGCCGTTTTAGGCACATCTTCCTTCTTGATCCGCAACTGATAATACCCTTGTCTCAAGTCGAGTTTCGAATACACTTTGGCTCCTTGTAGTTGATCAAATAACTCGTCAATCAGGGGAAGTGGGTATTTATTCTTGACAGTCACTTGGTTCAAACCTTGATAATCAATGCATAGTCTCAACGTTCCGTCTTTCTTCTTAACAAATAGCACGGGCGCACCCCACGGTGAAGAGCTCGGTTGTACAAATCCCTTCTTCAGCAATCCTTGCAATTGGTCCTTTAATTCTTGTAGCTCAGCCGGTGCCATATGATAGGGAGCTTTTGATATCGGCTGGGTGCCAGGTAGCAACTCTATAACAAACTTGATCTCCCGATTTGGGGGTAAACCGGGTAACTCTTCAGGGAATACATCTGCATAGTCTTTGATCACAGGCATCTCCTCCAACTTAGCTTTATCCGACGACTTGTTGATAAGGTAAGCCAAGTATTCGCTACATCCTTTCCTCAAGGACTTCACCGCTTTTGTAGATGAAATGATGGAACTCCCGGTGAAATCTCTTCGACCCATAATCTCCAGTATCGGTTGATTAGGTACCCGAAACGTTATGATCTTCGCCCGGCAATCTAGTTGGACATGATGTTTTGCCAGCCAGTCTATCCCTAAAATGACCTCATAGTCTCGAAAAGGTAATACAATAAGATTGGCTGAGAACTCCCTATCCTTAATTTGGATTTTACATGCTTTACAAGCTGAACTAGTTACAAGCTTAGAACCCATTGGAGTACCAACTTCTACTTCATATGGCAAACATACAACTTTCAATTTCACACGTTCCACACATAAGGGGGTAATAAATGAATAAGTAGCACCCAGATCAATTAACACCTTAACAGGTTGATTCAGTATGAAGAATGTACCTTCAACAACAACGGTCTCATCTGGAATCTCCTCGCACTCGATAGCATAAGCTCGAGCCTGGACCCTAGGAATTGGAGTCTTGCCTCTACCGGCTGGTTTAACCTGATTTTGTCCCCCTTGCCATTTAGGGCAATCCTTAACCAGGTGCTGATCGCTGCCACAACCTATACATCGTCCCAAATTTTCTCCAACACTGGGCCTCGGTGTGACCCTTCCTGCTACTATGAGAACAAGTAACAGTTTGAGAAGCAGGTGAACTACCTGTGGATCCGCGGGTGGAAGAGGCTGATGGCGCTTTAGTCGGCCTACTGTTATTCACTGACCTATTCTGGCTCTGACCTTGACCGCGACTCTGACTCTGGAATTTCCTCTGCTGGCCTGGAGGCTGGTAAGGTTTCTTGTTTGGCTGACTCGAACCGGCTCCATCTAGTTTCCTTTTCTCAACTCGAGAGGCAGCAGCAAAGAAAGCAGAATAAGTATCGAAGTCATGAGAAGCTAACTGGTCTTGAATCTCTGGCCTCAATCCAACAGTAAATTTCCACATTTTTGCCTCTGGAGTACAAACCATATACTGAGCATAACGGGATAGTCGGTCAAAACGAGCCTCATACTGGGCCACCGTCATATTACCCTGGGTCAAGTGCATGAACTCCTCGATCCGCCTCTGCCTGGAAACTGCAGGTACATATGTCTCCTTAAACGTCTTAACGAAATTACCCCACAAGCGAGGTGTCTGATCAATCTCCCACAGTGCCTCTACAGTGTGCCACAAATGCTCGGCATCCCCGTGCAACAGAAATACAACAAACTCCAATTTCTCTTCATCTGTATAATCAAGTGGCCTGAAAATCTTCTCGATCTCGGACAGCCAAGCCTCGGCTTTCTCATCATCAGCTTCCCCGTAGAATTTAGACGGGTGAAAGTCAAGGAATTCCTTCATTCTGCTATGTCTCCCATGGTTACCCTCATTCCTGTTGTTGATGTTGTTGGCTTCACGAGCATCCTGACGCTCCATTACACGTGATACAAGATCCATGGCAGTTGCCATCATATTAAACATAGCTATACCGGGATTAGTCTGATAAGCATCCCCGGTCTCTTGAGGTTCACCGCTCCTATTAGTAGTACGGGTACTAGGGCTAGCCATCTATAGGCACAATTTATTGAAAAATGTGACAATTAAGAATCTAAGGCATATGCTATGCAACATAATATAGGTACAATTCTAAAACACTTAAGGCATATAAGTCACTTAAACACATAGAACATAGAAGGCACATTTAACACATAACAAGTCATTATCTTAGGGCTCTACCCACGGTCCGAGAGTTAAACCCGGCTTAAGCAATCTAAGCTCTGATACCATTCTTCTAAGGTGTCACGCCCCAACCCGGCCTATAAAGGTTAGACTAGGGTGTGATCTAAACATTCAAGTCCTTTCACATTCTTAATCATTCTAGGAGGTATAACACTTAACGTTTTATTCTAGACTCCAAAATTTTCCGAAAATCCGGCAGCATAACAGTTGTAATTAGGCTCTTTAGTTTGACCTAAATTTTCTAACGGCCTCAAGTCTTTCAATTCAAGTTCATTTCCAACCAGAGTTTACTATTTTATCATCAATTGAGTTGCCTATTGGTTATTTTGACATCTCGTTTGATTTATAACCTAGCATGATACTATGTCTCATTCGTTTGTTATTCCTCGTTTCAAAGTATACCTGTTGATCTTAGCACAATAGCGAGTACCTATTATGATTCGATAAGTTCATTTGCTTAATCCTTAATTAAAGCATCATAACCTATGATAAGTACTAGCGATAATAAAAGCAAAACGATCATGGTAGTGTCATGTCTAGTATCGGTCTACTTAAAATAAGTACAAACCAAAATTAGACCCCAAATTATAGCGGGGGTCCTTTACATCACAAGCAACAAATAACATAAGGGAAATAGTCTTCAAGCAGCAAAAGGTACACAAGTAATCACGTTCAAGCAAAACAACAATAATAGGCAATCACTCCAGGGTTCATCATTAGGTACATTAACCTCGGGTTCCTATACCTGTTCTTCTTCACCTGAAATGATAAAAGAGGGTGAGTCCTTATAAACTCAGCGAGGGAAACGAGAAATAAATTTTGAAACTCATTTTCCGGTTCAATTTATGAAAACCCCTTTTTAAAACATGTCACATATTACAAATAATATGGTAATCAATTATAAGAAACAAATCGAGAAACGGATACAATTACCAATCATTTCAAGGATACGGTGAGCATTTGCTCTCAATTTCAATTTCGAATCAATTGTTTCGGCCGACTTCAATAATCCACTTATCACTCCCAATTGGGTGTACTCCGGATGTACCCCGAAACCTACGACCCAACTCTCCGAGGGTGAAAGGCCAAGCGAGAGAGGGAATTGGACCATGGTAGTCACGGTAACACCGACAAGCCCGATGCCGCCTGGCGGGCGTGAAACACTACCATGCCACACTGAAGGGTTGCAACCTTGTATGCAATGCACATTTATAACATTTAACATATCACATTAGGAGGGCAACAAAGTAGGTTGCCTCCGAACAGTTATAAGATCGCACGTTGTCAAGTAGTCAAACAAGGCACGATAAGACGAGTAATTTCACTTGAAAGGCATATAGAGTCATATGAACATCAAACGGGCAGCCATGTAACACATGTAAAAAAGGCCATATAACTCATTAAGAAGCTCATATAATCAAGTGATACGTATTATTCAGCATGCAACAACATTTACGTGGGTTCAGTAGCAATACAAGCTTATTTGACAACATGCAATGGTCAAAACCATAATTGAAGTTATAACACATTTTACGGGCAGCCTACGCAACGTACAGTTTCCACACAATATCCAATGATTAACACTTAGTAAGACTACTTAGCCATTACGGTTTCCATTTCATGCATAATCGTGTGTTCAAACCCTAAGTCAACTCAACATCATTCCAAGTCATACATCATTCAATTCAAACATCCTCAAGTACTCAAAACAGTTCACGCAATATTCCAACATCACAATTCCAAGCAATTAGTACCACAAGAGAGGTTACAATAGTTTTCCATGCATATAGCTAAGCGAAACACTCACTGCAATAGGCTGTTTTCTCACAATCAATCGCATAAGCAAACAATCTCCAAATTCGGTGAATAAGATGTCAAATTAAAGCTTAACAAGTTAACTAAACTCAGAAACAAACCTTGCAACAATTGGAGTTCAGAATCATTAGTTATGGCCGAAACAGTGAGGTAACACAAAACTGTCCAGATTTGTACACTTTTCATAAATTGACGTTTTTGAGGTCCTTAGATTCAGTTTTAGCTTTGGTCCATTTCTGACAAAATTGTCCAGAACTGAAAAATCTAGCAGCACACAAACTTTCATGCATTTTGGACAAAATTTACTAAGTCAAACATGGTTCGTTCCACAGGGTCAGTGCATCTGCCAAAACCTTATTCATTTTTCCAGATTTCCAGATTTGGTCACATTTTAATGATTTTCCATTTTGAGGACTTTAGAGTCAAAATTATCTTCGGCCTATTTCTGGAAAAAATGTTCAAAACTGTACAAACTAGTCAACCACCAATTTTCAAGCATTTGCAACATCATTTGCCTAGCTAAACTTACCTCGAACAGACTGGTCAGAGAGCTGTCACATAAATTCGACTTCACCTAGCATCATTTTCAAGCCAAGATCTTGCCATGCATGGTTCTCTAAGCTCATGACCGACCATATAACTCAAGTACAGAAGAAAATACACACATTTATGAGCATGCATGTGAAGTTTTAAAGAGTTTTCAAAAGGTTTTAACCCTCACCTTAGCAATCAACCACAAAATGCTCAAGACCCGTTGTTGAAGCTCAAATCTTCTCCTTTCCCTTGCTTAGCTGAGAACCTCACTAGTTTTTCTCTATTTTTCCTAGCTTAATGATCAATCTCTTAGTGCATGCATGTAGTTAGTACTTGAAGAAAAGAAATGGATGCATAGTAACTCACCTAGGCTGAGAATGAAGCTTCAATGCACATGCATGAGTGATTTCGAACTCTAGATTGTTTGCTTGGGTTTCTTGATGGCTACTCGACTTTGCTCAACCAAGATGTGAAGAAGACAAGCCAAGGAGGTAGAGAACTCAGCCAAGAATCGAAAATGGAGAGAGAGAATGAAGGGGAGAGAGGAAAGATTGAGGAAAATGAGTGGAAATGAAAAGAAGACAAGCCTTGTAACTTGATGATGCAAGCTCGGCCTTGGGCAGCCAACAATCTAAATTTTTGTGTCTTCAAGATAGAATTTTAAATGTTTAGCATGGGCTTCAAGCTTTTGGTCGAGCAAGGTGTGCAAATGTGAGGGTTTTTGATCATTTTTTATGCCTTTTGGTGTCATAGTTTGTGTAGCATGCATATTTAATTGTGTTGTTCAAATTTCTTGCTCAAAACATGGTGTGGTCGGCTATGACATGTGCAAAATTCTGATTTCTTGTCATCTTTTGGGTGTTAATTCTTGTGTGTTGAAATTGCAAAAAGAACAAAGAATAAAGAATAAGGAATGTCTAGTGTTTGGTGCATTTTTTGTCTTCTAGTGAATGGAATTTGGATTATTATATTGTTAGTGGATTTTGTAGGATTGTTTAATAGTCTAGTGCTTCGTGTAAGATGCTTTCTCGGTTAGCGTGAAGGCACGCTTTTCTAGGTCTAAGGCACGCACTACGAGGTAGGACACGAACTACGAGACGAATGCACGTTTTTCAAGTAAACGCACGTAACCCTATATGAATGCACGAAATTCAATGCAAGGCACACAAGACTAAATACAATTCTCAAACCTAGGTCATGGTACGCAAATCTAGGTTAGGGCACGCAAAATGAGGTATCGCACGTAATTCGGGGTTAGGCCTCACGGTGGGAACGTCGTTAATCAATTCATGCGTGTCGCTAATTAGATGATAAGGCATTTGGCTACCTTAAGAGAGTCATAGTTACTCCCGCCGTTTACCTGCACTTGGTTGAATTTCCTCACTTTGACATATAAGAGCACAGTGTAATGACCTGCCCATTTCTAGACTGTCCGCCCTATTTCTAACTGAATGATGCAGTTGGTAGGCCTGAAGTAACAAACAATGTAAGCTACCAGCTAGTGTATAGAGAATGCTGGAGAGCTAGTTTGCAGAATACGAGGTGCAATCTTGGCCCTTCAGTTGAGATGATCCTCACCCTTTATTTTGAAATTTAAACCAAAGTTGCCAGCTAGTGTATAGAAAGCTGGAGAGTTAGGTTTACGGAATACGAGGTGCAATCTTGGCCCTTGAAGCTGGGATGATCCTCACCCTTTATTTTGAATTTAACCCCTATAAAATAAGAGGGAGATGTCTCATTGTAACCATCCCATATTTTCTGAGTTATAGAGCAATAAACATCTTTTCTCTCAAACTCTTGCTTATATTTCTGTTTTCAAGTTCATATCTTTCAGGCTTAGCTTAGCCAAGTCCCTTATTAGCTTGGTTAAGTGCCGCACGGTGGTCAAGTTTCGGTCTCAACCTTTGATCTCGTGACAGGTGGTATCAAAGCCAAGGACTTAGTGCTTGGCTCAACCACATTGTCTACATTCTTATTCGTGGTATTTTTGAAGTATGGCAGGAACCAAAGGAGATATTGTTGGCCCTAGTACCCAGGTTGTGGAAAATCCAGAGAAGCGGGCGAGTTAATCAAACAAATCCAAACCCTCTTCTCGTGCTGGCTCAATCGACCAACTTTCCTCGCTGGAATCCCGAATTGGACGCAATGAACAAAGTGTTCTACGGAATGCTGTTGCAATGGAGGATATTATCGCTCAGTTGGAACAAGAGGAAGCAAGAGATGAGACTGCCCTTCCTGAATGCTTTCAAGAAGTAGAGGACCAAGTGGAGGATTTGCGTGGACAGGCCCAGGCCACCCTCAACATTTTCGCTGATGAAATGCAAAAGACCCTGAGTAATTTTCAGTCACAAATTTTCGTTGCGATTGAAGAAATGAATACCGAAGTTAACATGGTTAAAACGAAGGTCGAAGTTGTCAAGGCTGACTTTGCCTTGTGCAAGATAGCTGTAAGTACTGGAGCTATTCCAGCGGCCCCTTCTGCCCCAAGGATTGATGTCCCGAGGCCCAAGCCTTTCAGTGGCCAAATGAATGCAAGAGAATTGGATAACTTATTTTGGAACTTGGAGCAATACTTCTCAGTAGCATATCTTGTCGATGATGTTGCGAAGATTCGAACTTCCCTACTCTATCTAGCCGATGTGGCAACCCTTTGGTGGAGGCGTCGTTTCACAGATATTGAACGAGGCCTTTGCACCATAGAATTGTGGGATGATTTCAAGAAAGAAATCAAGAAACAATTTTATCCGAAGAACGTGAAGTATGAAGCTCGTGGTAAGCTTCACCAACTCAAACACCAAAATAATGTGCGAGAATACATTAAGGAGTTTCAGAAAGTTATGCTTGAAATTCTTGAGATGTCTGACAAGGATGGCCTCTTTGCCTTCCTCGATGGACTCCAAACATGGGCGAGAGTAGAAGTTCAACGTCGTGGTGTCCAGGACCCTGCCTCTGCCATTGCTGTCGCTGAAGGCCTAATTGAATTCTCCAACTGAAATGATGGAAAGAAGGGTACTTCTTCTTCCAACAATAAGAAGCCAAGTGGTGGAGGAAATCAAAACAAAGGTATCAATTCTAACCCTACTGATATTGCTTCTAATCAGGAAGGATCATTCAAACCGACCTTCAACAAAAGGAAAGCTCTCATAGAGAATCGGGGAAACAACCAAGCTTCCCCGAGACAGTATGAATGTTTCATATGCGCAGGCAAGGATCATAAGGTTTATAATTGTCCCTACTGAGGCAAGATGGCATCCCTCCTCAAATAGGACGACCAAGAATCACAAGAAGATGAAGATACTCTATTGGGGTCTCTTCAACTCCTTAATGCTATGAAGGCCGAGATCAAGACCTTGAAAGACCCAAGGAAAGGATCCGTATATGTTGCTGCTATGATAAAAGGGCGTCCCTTCAAAGCCTTGGTAGACACAAGCGCTACCAACAATTTCATTGGTGCTGATACTGCAAGGAAGCTAGGCTTGCTAATCAACAAGTTCAGAGGGATGATCAAGGCTGCCAACTCAAAAGCCATCCCTATCACTGGTGTTGCCTTTGGTGTCAAGACAATAATCGGTGAGTGGACTGGTACTGTTACTTTTACAGTCGTCCCTTTGGTTGATTATGATGTTGTCTTGGGATTGGAATGGTTGGACAAAGTAAAGGCCTTCCTCATGCCTTGCGGGAACTCTATCTTGGTAATGGGAAACTCTATTCCTTGTACTGTGCCCATGACTTGAGAAACCAGACCTGGTGTCAAGGTCCTTTTAGCCATGCAGTTAATGAAGGGAGTCAAACACAACGAAGATACCTATCTTGTTGCAATGCAAGAGGAAGAACCAGAATATCCAAAACAAAATTGTCATGCCCCAACCAGACCTATGAAGGTTAGACTAGGGTGTGATCTAAACATTCAAGTCATATCACGTACTTAGTCGTTCAAGAGGGTTTAATACAAAATGTTTTAGCCTAAACTCCACAAATTTTCCTGAAAACCAGCAGCATAACGGCTGTAGTTAGGACCTTTTCATTTGACCTAATTTCTAAATGCCTCAATTATTCCAATCATTAATCCAATTCCATTAAGGACTCCTATTTTGTCTCATCAACCGATATGCCTAGTAGTCTATCTTGAAGGTCTAGTTTGGTTAATAAGCTAGCATGATAACTATGTCCCGTTTATTTATCAATTTCCTATCATGCAAGTACCTATTATTCTTTAGTTTACAAATAAGCACCTAAGTGGAATTAGATAGAATTGACTTAGTTTATTTTTCACCTAGTTGTTTAATTGCGTACGATAGCTACTATTAAAGATAATGAAAGCAAATAACCAAATAAGAAGCTTGTCCGGTTATAGATAGTACAATCCCAAAATAAGACACAAATTACAACGGGGTCATTTACATCAATAAAATGAATAGTTTGCAATCAAACACAACATCCATATAGCAACCACTTTCAGGAAAAGCACAAAAGCACGTAGTCACTCCAAGGAATCGTCAACAAGCACATTTACTTCGGGTATCTATTCCAAATCTGCTGTACCTGTGACAAAAAGAGGGTGAGTCCTTATGAACTCAGCGAGGGGGAACGAGAGATAATGTTTTGAAATCCTTTTCCGGTTAAACTTATGAAAACCCTTTTTGAAGGCATGACATTATATCACAAGTAAGTACATAACATAATATAAAGGTAAAGGAACACAATTACCTGTCTTTCATCCCCGAGGTCCTCTAGGAACCAAGCGAGAGTACTTATACACATAGTGAAAAGGATATGGTGAGCTTTTGCTCTTAGTTCATGTCAGTATCAGTTGTTGCGGCCGACTTCAAATTATCCCCTTATCACGCCAAATGGGTGTACTCCGGATGTACCCCAAAATCCTACTACCCAACTCTCCAAGGAAGTCTAGCCGCCAAGCGAGAGAGAGAATTGGACAATGGTAGTCACGGTTGCACCGGCAAGCCCGATGCCGCCCGGTGTGCGTGAACGCTACCATGCCAGAATGAAAGGTTGCAACCTTGTATGCAATGCACTTGTATTCCATTTAACAATCCACATTGGGAGGTCAACAAAGTAGGTTTCCTCCGAACAAGTACTTGATCACATTTTGACATATTGGCATATAAGGCATTGTAAGAACATGTAATCATTTCATATATCAATTTGAAAGTAATTAAACTTCCACGGGCAGCCAAGTAATCATGTTCAAATTATCCATAGAATGCCTTTTAACAATTCACATTAGGAAGACAACAAAGTACTTTGCCTTCGCGCAAATATAGGATCACATATTGACAAGTAATTGAACGAAGCATGCTTAACACGAATTCTCACTTTGTAAAACACATAGAGTTATATGAACATTAAACGAGCAGCCATGTAACGCATGTAAATCAAGTCATATAACTCATTTCGAAGTTCACGTAATCAAATGATAGATTATACAAGCATGCAACGACGCTTAATTTAGACCGGGTGCAAGCAAAGTCTACTTATCAACATGTAATCATCGGGAATCACATTTAAGGCTATAAGGACATATACGGGCAGCCTATTAATCTTCCTCAATATCCTTCATAATTCACATAAGAACAGTTTATGACTCGGGGAGCTACAGGGCCATTAGGGTTTGCTAGGCCGTGCTCGGGGTCGGTTTCGTTTGCTAGACACAACAAGCCACTCTTAAACTATTTCAAGCATACTTAACATTTATTAGGCAGGCCACAATTCACACAATTAAACACAATAACCATAGGGTCATCGCTTAGCGAGTTTTCATAGCCGATAGGGTTTCGTTTCATGCTTACACGTGCGATTAAGCCACAGGTTGACAAATAATTAAACCCAAGCCATGAATTGATCAATTAAAACATCCACAAACATAAAAAACAGTCCACACAACATCCAAGTGCCACAATCCCAAGCATTTAATACCACAAGAAAAGTTACAATAATTTTCAAAGCATATCACTAAGTGAAATCCTCACTGCAATGGACTGTTTTCTCACAATCATTTAGACAAGCAAACAATCTCCAATTCCAGTGAATAATATTTCAAATTAAATCTTAAGAAGTGAACTAAATTCAGAAACAAACCTCGTATCATTTGGAGTTTGGGTTCAATAGTTATAGCCAAAACAGTGAGACTGCACAAAACTGTCCAGATTTGCACACATTTCAATACTTGTCGTTTTTGAGGGCCTTAGGGTCAGATTTAGCCTTAGTCCATTTCTGACACAAATGTCCAGAACTGACACAGCTAGCAGAACACCAAATTTTATGCATTTTGGATATCATTTACTAAGTCAAAAAAGGTTCGTTCTACAAGCTTAGTGAATCTGCCAAAACCTGCTTCATTTTTCCAGACTTTCCAGATTTGGACACATTTTAATGATTTGCCATTTTGAGGACTTTAGAGTCAAAATTAGCTTTGGCCTATTTCTGAAACAAATGTTCAGAACTGGCCAAACGCGTTACCTACCAATTTTCATGCATTTTCAACATCATTTACCTAGCCAAAATCACCTCTCACCAACAAGACAGAAAGCTGTCACAAACCCGATTTCATCTATCATCACCTTCTAGCCAAAATCTTGTCATGCATGGATATAAAAGCTTATGAACACACATATATCTCAAGTATAGAAGTAAAGATAGACATTTAAGAGCATGCATGTGGTTTTTTGAAAGATTTTCAAGAAGTTTTAGCCCCCACCTTAGAAAAACAACAAGAAGATGCACAAGACTCTTGATGGTTGTACCAATGGAGCTTCTTTCTTGCTTCTTGCTTGCTTGGGCTGCTATGTCCGAGCTTGGGAGAGATCTTAAGAGTGAGCTTGAGGTCTTGGAAGCTCAAGAGAAGCCATGGTCGAAAATGAGAGAGAAGGATAGAGAATGAGAGCTTGAGAGGACTTTGAGAGGAAAATGAAATGTGTTGAGTTGTGTGTGTGTGTGTGTCGGCCTTAAGGCCTTCAAATCTGATTTTTTGCTTTGTCAACTATGCAATTTGAATTGTGAGAAGCATGCTTGGTGATTTGGTCGAAAATGGGAAGGGTTTGGGTGAGGTTTTTATTTTTATTTTTTGTATTGTCATGCATTTGTCTATCCTAGGTTGCATTGTGTTTTGTACTTGTCATAGGAATGTTTAGATAATAGGAAAGTGCTTAGGGTTTAGCATGTGTGTAAGAGAATGTTGGGTATTCAGGGATTTTAGGTAGAATAGAATATAGGATATGTTTAGAGGTTTGTGAGATTTTGTCTTGTAGTGAGTTTAAAATATAATATTTAGGTGTTAGTGGATTTTGTAGAGATTTGAATTAGGATTACTATAATAGTTATTGGTGTTTGTAGGATTATTTTATAGTTTAGTGCTTTGTGTAGGATTCTTTATTAATTAGCATGTGGGCACGCTTTCCTAGGTCTAGGGCACGCACTACGAGACATGCACAGAAATCGATACGATGCACGAATCACGAGGTAGACACGAACTACGAGGTAGACACGTACTTCATGACTAAGGCACGTACTTCAAGACTAAGGCACGTAATCCTAAGTGAATGCACGTAAACCGATGCAAGGTACATAATTTAATGCAATGCACGTAAATCAAGGTATGACTCTTAAACCTAGATTAAGACACGCAATTCAAGGTCGGGGCACACGAAACGAGGTAACGCATGCAATTCGAAGTCAGGGCACGTAAGTCGAGGATTAGGGCACATAATTCTAGGTCAAGGCATGAATGACGAAGCATGCACGAAAACCAAGACAGGGCACGTAAATCAAGGTAACACACGTTATTTGGGATCGGGCCTCACATCCTCCTCTACTTAAAAGAATTTCGTCCCGAAATTCATTCTTACTTGTTAAGGTCATTTAGACGAATTCCGACCATTGTTATTTTCCAACTCCGGGTCGTCCCTTGCTTTGTGATCTCTCTTACCACAATGAATTCACTTATTAGATTTCTCCAATCATTTAATTCGATGTGACCCCTACATTTACAGTTTGTTCCTTTGAACAACTCTCTTTTCTCCAATTGATCTTAAGGTCGAGTTCATTAACTAAGGTTAGAATCTCCAAACATAGTCATCAAAGCTGCATCGGTATTCTAACAATATAACTATAACTCCAAAATCATGACTTATGTTGTATCAATCTCGCATCCATACTTCAAAAGGATTATCACAATAATACCGTGATCTTATGGTTACATACACTAATTTCAAGATGATAGGTCTATATCAGATTTATCAACTAGCTTCAAAATTGTTAACACCTAGGACATACACATGTTATGGGTCATTTCCACAATACGACTCTATTTTCAGGAAGAACTCACCAAACAACTAATCCATCTCAAATCGTCATCTATCGATGGTATCATAGCCCTTCTTATCTCGTAGGTACATTAGATTAGCAAATCTTTTAATGACTAGTCTCCCGATTACAGGCTCCTATTCACTAACCCCTTTTCCTGGCTTTGTTAACCTTCACGCTCGTAATCAACGAGAAAGACCGTTGAGATTCGTTAAACTCAAACTCTAAGGTTTATTAGGTACCACCAACAAATTGTCATTGAAATTGCATGGGTAAACTAATCATGTTGCACTAGTTCAACTCTTACAAGTAAATTTCATCAGCTTATGATCCACAATCTATTTTTTTATTCAAATCTCTATTTTCACGTCACGAGGCTTCAGAATTTCTCTAATCTTAACCAAGACTCCTAAGGCGAATAGTTTCAATCTCAAATAAATTTCACTCACCTCAATCCAAGGTTATGTCATACTTAAGAAGATAATGGTCCTACTCACTTAGCGACCTAGTCAATCCTTCGAACACTTAATGCCCACCAATATATCTTCAACATTAATGTTACTAAGCTAGGTTCATCGCCATGTAAGTGATATCAATGCTCCACTAGGTTACCAACCGTTCAACAACAGTCTTAGGACTATAAATGGGTACTGAAATGATCTAGCTCGTAAGATACTTACCATACTAATCTAAGTAGCTTATTACATGAAATAACTTCAAGGATATGTCATCATAAGAATTATAACCACAAGTCATCCTACAATATAATCTAATAGAACTTCAAAAGTAATCAACCACTCATTTAATTATCACTATAAGATTCACCCTCTATTCAACAACCACGATTCGAAGTCTACCAACCACTAGTTTCTAGAAGTGAAACGGTGCACATAGATACGGTGGTCTAACAATAGTCTCGTGGGTCATCATGACTCTGATTCATCTCTATCTTACTCTCTTCGTTTACATGTTCAACTAGCTAAGAGCATCAAGACTCATCGACCTTAGGCCCTAGGGTTCACCATGAATCATCATGCATACTCACTATTAGCTATTTAGGATTACTATTCACACCCTAACGACTCCACTTTGCAATCGGATGCTTTAATCTCATTTCCATGGTTTATATACTAGGTCCATCGGTCTTACTTCGCATAATCACAACTAAATCCGAGGGGCAACAATTTGATACCATGATTCTTAATATCACCAATATCCAACTTAGGACCTTAGCAACATTAATCATCTAATACATAATTCAATACCTTACACTCCCATTCGACCTAACATTTAGGTGTAGTCTTCCGAACACGAGTTCTAGTTACGCAAATTCCTCGATTCCAACATCCCCATATCTTGTTATACTAAAGATTCATCAACCTTGTTAAACTTAGTCTCTAGAGTTGCCTACATGTCTTGGGGTTATCCATTGTTAAGTTACTTAAACACACTATTCACGCCGTAATAATCTAACCCCTATCATCAATTTCCACGAGTTCATCTCTTAATTTCTAGGTCACAATCTTACCATTGAGTGAACTTGAAACTCGTTAATATACACCTTATTAGGTTCAACGATGCTTAATTCCAGTCAAGTAAGGATTCAATCATATAAGTAGTCTATTATACCATTTTAAGATATAAGAATTTGATTCAAAAGCAACTCCTAAGTCAAACTTCTATTATAAGCATATGAACATATATATACTACTCCACATGTCCAATAGTATATTCTTATATCTAAGAAAAGTTGTATGTCCTTAATATTTATTCTTGAACCACAATTAGAAGAACGGTTTACAGAATAAAGAACATTATAGCTATAAAATTGATAACTTAATCATAGGCATATGTATTCCAAAGATAAGGAGATAATTTTACCTCAATAATTATACCTGTGCTACGCATTTTATATATATGCATATCCAATAATATATATATTCCATCGAGTACCTGTGAAGATGCGAGAAATCTCTAACCGAGCATTTTCGTTCGTCCTGCACAAATTCACTTCCCTGAAAGTCCTAATCCTAACTTTCTATGTGTATAAACAGTCATTCACGGTTATATAACATGCACATGTATCAAGGAAGAAGTATAAAAGCATGCATGCATCATTGAGAACGTGTCAGTGTGCATGATACATAGTACATATGGTCCACAAAGGCACATAATATTTGATACTTAAAGCAATTAAAGCACATAAATACATATTAACACATATAAACAAGACATCATAATTACTTTAGGGCTTCTACCTATGGTCCGAGAGTTGAACCCGACTAATGCCTAGTTAGTAAACTAAGCTCTGATACCATTCTAATATAAGGTGTCACGCCCCAACCCGACCTATGAAGGTTAGACTAGGGTGTGATCTAAACATTCAAGTCATATCACGTACTTAGTCGTTCAAGAGGGTTTAACACTTAATGTTTTAGCCTACACTCAACAATTCTCTGGAAAACCGGCAGCATAACTGCTGTAGTTAGGACCTTTTTGTTTGACCTAATTTCTAAACGCCTCAATTATTCCAATCATTAATCCAATTCCATTAAGGACTCCTATTTTGTCTCATCAACCGATATGCCTAGTAGTCTATCTTGAAGGTCTCGTTTGGTTAATAAGCCTAGCATGATAACTATGTCCCGTTTATTTATCAATTTCCTATCATACAAGTACCTATTATTCTTTAGTTTACAAATAAGCACCTAAGTGGAATTAGATAGAATTAACTTAGTTGATTTTTCACCTAGTGGTTTAATTGCCTACGATAACTACTATTCAAGATAATGAATGAAAATAACCAAATAAAAAGTTTGTCCGGTTATAGATAGTACAATCCCAAAATTAGACCCAAATTACAACGGGGTCATTTACATCAATAAAATGAATAGTTTGCAATCAAATACAACATCCATATAGCAACCACTTTCAGGCAAAGCACAAAAGCACGTAATCACTCCAAGGAATCGTGAACAAGCACATTTACTTCGGGTATCTGTTCCAAATCTACTGTACCTATGACAAAAAGAGGGTGAGTCTTTATGAACTCAGCAAGGGGGAACGAGAGATAACGTTTTGAAATCATTTTTCGGTTAAACTTATGAAAACCCTTTTTGAAGGCATGACATTATATCACAAGTAAGTACATAACATAATATAAAGGTAAAGGAACACAATTACCTGTCTTTCCTCCCCGAGGTCCTTTAGGAACCAAGCGAGAGTACTTATACACATAGTGAAAAGGATACAGTGAGCTTTTGCTCTCAGTTCATGTCAGTATCAGTTGTTGCGGCTGACTTCAAATTATCCCCTTATCACGCCAAATGGGTGTACTCCGGATGTACCCCGAAATTCTACGACCCAACTCTCCGAGAAAGTCTAGCCCCCAAGCGAGAGAGGGAATTGGACAATGGTAGTCACGGTTGCACCGGCAAGCCCGATGCTGCCCGGTGTGCGTGAACGCTACCATGCCAGAATGAAAGGTTGCAACCTTGTATGCAATGCACATGTATGCCATTTAACAATTCATGTTGGGAGGTCAACAAAGTAGGTTGCCTCCGAATAAGTACTTGATCACATTTTGACATATTGGCATATAAGGCATTGTAAGAACATGTAATCATTTCATATAACAATTTGAAAGTAATTAAACTTCCACTGGCAGCCAAGTAATCATGTTCAAATAAGCCATAGAATGCTTTTTAACAATTCACATTAGGAGGACAACAAAGTAGGTTGCCTCCGGGCAAATATAGGATCACATATTGACAAGTAATTGAACGAAGCATGCTTAACACGAATTTTCACTTTGTAAAACACATAGAGTTATATGAACATTAAACGAGCAGCCATGTAACGCATGTAAATCAAGTCATATAACTCATTTCGAAGTTCACGTAATCAAATGATAGATTATACAAGCATGCAACGACGCTTACTTTAGACCGGGTGCAAGCAAAGTCTACTTATCAACATGTAATCATCGGGAATCACATTTAGGGCTATAAGGACATATACGGGCAGCCTATTAATCTTCCTCAATATCCTTCATAATTCACAAAAGAACAGTTTATGACTCGGGGAGCTACGGGGCCATTAGGGTTTGCTAGGCCGTGCTCGGGGTCGGTTTCATTCGCTAGACACCACAAGCCACTCTTAAACTATTTCAAGCATACTTAACATTTATTAGGCTGGCCACAATTCACACAATTAAACACAATAACCATAGGATCATCGCTTAGCGAGTTTTCATAGCCGATAGGGTTTCGTTTCATGCTTACACGTGCGATTAAGCCACATGTTGACAAATAATTAAACCCAAGCCATGAATTGATCAATTAAAACATCCACAAACATCAAAAACAGTCCACACAACATTCAAGTGCCACAATCCCAAGCATTTAATACCACAAGAAAAGTTACAATAATTTTCAAAGCATATCACTAAGTGAAATCCTCAATGCAATGGACTGTTTTCTCATAATCATTAAGATAAGAAAAAAATCTCCAATTCCAGTGAATAATATGTCAAATTAAAGCTTAAGAAGTGAACTAAATGCAGAAACAACCCTCGCATCATTTGGAGTTCGGGTTCAATAGTTATAGCCAAAACAGTTAGACTGCACAAAACTGTCCAGATTTACACACATTTCAATACCTGTCATTTTTGAGGGCCTTAGGTTGAGATTTAGCCTTAGTCCATTTCTGACAAAAATGTCCAGAACTGAAACAGCTAGCAGCACACCAAATTTCATGCATTTTGGATATCATTTACTAAATCAAAACAGGTTCGTTCTACAAGGTTAGTGAATCTGCCAAAACCTGCTTCATTTTTCCAGACTTTCCAGATTTGGACACATTTTAATGATTTGCCATTTTGAGGACCTTAGAATAAAAACTAGCTTTGGCCTATTTCTGCAAACAATGTTCACAGCTGGCAACACTAGTAACCTACCAATTTTCACTCATTTTCAAAGTCATTTACCTAGCCAAAATTCTGTAGTTTTTCCCATGGTTACCACCATTCCTGTTGTTGTTGTTGTTGTTGTTTGCTTCACGTTCATCTTGACGTTCCATCACTCGCGACACGCGATCCATAGCATTCGCCATCATATTAAACATAGCCATACCGGGATTAGTTTGATGAGCATCTAAGGTCACTTTGGGCTCACCGCTCCTATTAGTATTGCGGGTACTAGGGCTAGCCATCTATAGGCACAGATTATTATGCACAATTTATTCGAATACAACAAACAAGAATTTAATGTATAAGGTATGCAACATACAATTTCACACAGACATACAACTTTCGAAATAGTTAAAACATGTTAATCACACAAGCACATAGAAACAGAGAAGGCACCACTGATATTGTCACACAATAACACACATAAACAAGTCATCCCGATAATCTTAGGGCTTCTACCCATGGTACGAGAGTTAAACCTAGCTTAAGCAATCTAAGCACTGATACCATTTCTCTAAGGTGTCATGTCCCAACCCGACCTATTGAGGTTAGACTAGGGAGTGATCTAAATATTCAAGTCATTTCACGTACTTAATCGTTCATGAAGGTTTAACACTTAACGTTTAGCCTAAACTCCACAAATTCTCTAGAAAACCAGCAGCATAACGGCTGTAATTGGGCTCTTTAGTTTTGACCTAATTCTCTAAACGCCTCAAAATTTTCAATCTGAATTTCATTTCCAACTAAGATTAACAACCTACTAGTTATCTCGAAGTCTCGTTTGATTAACAACCTAGCATGATAACTCTGTCTCGTTTATTTGTCAATCTAGTTACACTAGTACCTGTTGATCTTAGCTTAACAGTGAGTACCTGCTTAAAATTGGATAGATTCATTTTACTTAATCCTTTACCTGATCCTTCATAAGCCTGTGATAGATACTAACCAGTAGTGATAGCAAAAATGACCATAAGAGTGTCTAACTAGTTATGATCAGTACAAGCCAAAATTAGACCCCAAATTACAACGGGGGTCATTTACAATACAACAACAAGCAACATAAGGAATAGTCTTCAAGCAACATATCGTTCACAAAATGGCCATAGTCAAGTAAGGCACGCAGGGCAAGCAATCATTCCAAGGAGTTATCAATAGGCACGTTATCCTTGGGTACCAGTTCTTGGTCTTCTTCACCTGAGATGATAAAAGAGGATAAGTCCTTATGAACTCAGCGAGGGGGAATGAGAAATACGTTTTGAAACTCTTTTTTTTCCGGTTAACTTATGAAAAACCTCTTTTTGAAAACATGTCACGTATTACAAGTAATAAGGTACGAAAAGTATAAGAATCAAATTGAGCAACAGATACAATTACCAATCATTTCAAGGATACGGTGAACACTTGCTCTCAATATCGATTTCGGTACGATTGTTGTGGCCAACTTCAATAATCCATTTATCGCTCACATTTGGGTGTACTCCAGATGTACCCCAAAAATCTATGACCCAACTCTCCTAGGGTAGAATGCCAAGTGAGATAGGGAATTGGACCATGGTAGTCACGGTAGCACCGGCAAGCCCGATGCCGCCCGACGTGCGTGAAACGCTACCATGCCACAATGAAAGGTTGCAACCTTGTGTGCAATGCACATTTATAACATTTAACATATCACATTAGGAGGACAACAAAGTAGGTTGCCTCTGAGTAGTTATAAGATCGCACGTTGACAAGTAAATACACGAGGCATGTTTGACATGTAATTTCACTTGTAAAACGCATGAAGTTATATGAATATTAAACAGACAGCCATGTAACACATGTGAATCAAGTCATATAACTCATTTCGGGGTTCATGCAATCAAATAATAAGGTCATACAACATGCAACGACATCTACGTGGGACCGGGTATAAGAAAGGTCTACTTATCAACATGTAATTGTCGGAATCACATTTAGGGCTATAAGGACAACTACGGGTAGCCCAGTAATCATACAAATAGACACGATAACCATAGGATTGATACTTAGCGAGTTTTTCATAGTCACTAGGGTTTGAATTCATGCTCACCCGTGCGACTAAGCCCCAAGTTGCCATGTAATTGAACTCAAGCCATGCATTGATTAATTAAAACACCCTCAAGCATTCAAAACAGTCCACACAACATCCAAGTGCCACAATCCCAAGCATTTAACACAACAAGAGAAGTTACAATAATTTTCAAAGCATATCACTAGATGAAAACCTCACTGCAATGGACTGTTTTCTCACAATCATTGAGACAAGCAAACAATCTCCAATTCCAGTGAACAAAATATCAAATTAAAGCTTAAGGAGTGAACTAAATCAGAAACAAACCTCGCATCATTCGGAGTTCGGGTTCAAGAGTTATAGCCAAAACCGTGAGACTACGTAAAACTGTCCAGATTTATACACATTTCAATACTTGTCGTTTTTGAGGGCCTTAGGGTCAGATTTAGCCTTAGTCTATTTCTGACAAAAATGTCCAGAACTGAACAATATAGCATCCTGCCAAATTTCATGCATTTTGGATATCATTTACTAAGTCAAAACTGGTTTGTTCTACAAGGACAGTGAATCTGCCTAAACCTGCTTCATTTTCCCAGATTCTCCAGATTTGGACACCTTTCGATATTTTGCCATTTTGGGGACCTTAGGATCAAAATTGGCTTTGGCCTATTTCTATGCAAAATGCTCAGAACTGGCAAAACTAGTCATCTACCAATTTGCACTCATTTTCAACATTATTTACCTGGTCAAATTCACTTCGTTCCAACAAGTCAGAAGACTGTCATTTACGCAATTTCACTTATCTTCACATTCTAGCCAAATATCTTGCCATGCATGTTTATAAAAGCTCATGTACACACATATATCACAAGTACAGAGGTAAAAATAGACATTTAAAGGCATGCATGTGGTTTTTGAAAGCTTTTCAAAAAAGTTTTAGCCCTCACCTTAGCAAGACAACAATGAAGATGCACAAAGCTCTTGATGATGCACAAGGTCGTCTTTTCTCCTTGCTTAGCCGAGAGACAACTTGAGAATCTCTAATTCCTAGCTTAGTAACCATGTTCTTAGTATGTGCAAGTGGCTAGAACAAAAAGAAAATGAAATAGGAGCTATCAAACATACCTATGCTGAAATGAAGGCTCTATGAGCTTGCATGCGTGTTTCTTTGCTCCTAGCTTTGCTTGGTCGAGTTCCTTAGTGGCTTGAATGACTTGATGAACCTTAAGATGATGAGCTTAAGCTATGGAGTCTATAATTGTAGCCAAGGCCGAGAGAGAGAGAGAGAGGAAATGAGAGAGTGAATGAGAAAAAGAAAAATGAGATGCTTTGAAGAGTTTGATGCTTTTTGTGGGCATGTGTCGGCCTTGAGCTTCTAAATTTCAGATTTTGTGTCTTCAAGAGCATAATTTGAATCACATTAGCATGGGCAATTGAGTGTGTCGAGATTTTGGTGCATTGGGTAGGGTTTTGAGTCATTTTTTTTATGCTTTGTGTCATTGGTTGTCTAATTTTAATTTTGAAATTGGAAAGCATTGTCAAATGCTCCATGTGGTCGGCCAAGCTAGTGGAAAATTCTGAATTTTTGTCTTGGTTGAGCTTATTTTATTGCATGTGCTTGGAATATGCAAAAATAATAAAGAATAGAGAATAAGAATGTTTAGCTTTTGGTGCAATTTCGTCTTCTAGTGAGTTGAATTGGCATTTTAATATTAGTTAGTGGAGTTTGTAGGATTAATTAATGATCTAGTGCTTCATGTAAGATGCTTTCTTGATTAGTGTGTGGGCACGCTTTCTTAGGTTTAGGCCACGCACTACGAGGTAAAGCACGAACTACGAGACGAATGCACATTTTCCAAGCAAATGCACGCAACCCTAAATGAATGCACGTATTTCAATGCAAGGCACACAAAATGAAACACGACTCTTAAACCTAGGTCAAGGCACGCAAATCTTGGTTAGGGCACACGAAATGAGGTATCGCACGCAAATCGAGGTCGGGCCTTACACATTGTGGGCATTTCGTGGCACATTGTGGGCTATATCGTTGGCTATATTGTGGGCGGGAATACCTACCAAGTGAATCAAGCTGAGGTATTGCATTGCATACCCGTGCATTAGGGTCGTGCCATCCCCGCCCCGCATCTCTCGGCAGGTCCCTCGGCGCAGCACCAAGATGGCTAATGAGGAACGCGGTGGATTCCCTAGCCCCTCATTATTCATCTTGGTGCCGCAGCACCGTCGACATCATTAGGATGGCTAATGAGGGGGCGAGTGGTTGCCCAGGAATAAAACAAGCCATCCCCGTGCTGCCGGCTAGGTACACGTTGGGGGACATTCCCGTCCCCTGACTTGTCGTTGGGCCTGCGCAATGTGCGAATCGCCTAGAACATAAAGCCATGGTCGTTGCTCAGTGGATGCGTGCGACCATGGTCTAGTGTCGTGGCGATCCAAGTACCGCGTGGGCTTGGATGGCTCTTGGGGAACGGTGGGGGCAAGCGTGATGCACGAATCGCCTAGCACATATGGCATTGGGTTTCGTTAAACAACGACGCAGGCGTTGCGATGAGATGATTGTTGATGCTTCAATGTCACGGCGATCCAAGCACCATGCGGCCTTGAAGCCGTCCTGGGGTGGATTCTGACGTGCCTGTACGATGCGCGAATCGCCTAGCACACGATGCCATGGTCGTTGCTTAGTCGTAATGCGACGGACGTGGTCTAGTGTCGTGGAGAGCCAAGCACCACATGGGCAGGAAGGTAGTTTGATTGTCCCGTTCTATGCATACGGGTGCATACATGGGAACGGTAGGGGCATGCGTGAATCGCCTAGCACACGGCCTTGGCCTTCGTTAAGTGACGACTTGAGCGTTGCGATGAGACGATGGCTAGAGCTTCAATGTTGTGGCGATCCAAGCACCGTGCTGCCTCAAAGCCGTACGACGGTGTATCCCTATGGGTCTACGCGATATGTGAAATGCCTAGCACATGACGCCATGGACCTCGTTGAGTCGTAATGCGATGGACGTGGTCTAATGTCGTGGCGATCCAAGCACCGCGTGGGCAGGAAGTCCTCTTCCGGTTGGTACCTCAGGTACGTGCACTCGGTGCTTAGTCGGGTACCATGAAGTAGGCTCCTAAGCTTGCGATGTGCAGCCTAGTCATGCACCTCGTGCCATTCCTATCCCTTTTCCCTCAGAAATTCTTCATTCCTAGCAATGCGTACTTGGACCATCTCGCCGGTTCCATTTCCCTGAAGGGCTTCCTTTGCCTAGACGGTAGGGCAGTTACCGGCTTGGTGGTCCGGGCATAGTGAACGTGATAGTGCGTGACTTGGTCATCTTGTATGGGTTAGTTGGATCCCTGCTTGAGCAGCGACATCCACCCCTGTTTGCCTCTTCATTTGCGGGCTGAATGCTTGCGTTGTCTCGATCGGCCGATCGGTTTCCTGTGTTGCGTACCTATGAAGACGGCAGTATAAAGTCACATCGTCTATCATTCACCTTGCGTTTGCCTCCATGGACGACGTATGGGGAACCCTTAAGCACGTCCCATTTTCCACGTTGCTCACTTCTACAAGTGCGGCAGACGTGGCCCATGGTGCGTCGCACGATCTCTCGGATGCAGTATACCACGACAGTATGGGGTCCTTGGCCTCTCTTTGCCCGAAACCAGCGTTCGTCGCTAACTGCATACGACGGTCGCGCACTCATCTCGAGCCATCAACCCTTAGGGAACGACGTGCCTCATGCGACACCGGCGTCAGTGAAGAATGCTACCTGGTTGATCTTGCCAGTAGTCATATGCTTGTCTCAAATATTAAGCCATGCATGTGTAAGTAAGAACTAATTCAGACTGTGAAATTGTAAATGGCTCATTAAATCAGTTATACTTTGTTTGATGGTATCTACTACTCGGATAACCACAGTAATTCTAGAGCTAATACGTGCAACAAACCCCGACTTCTGGAAGGGATGCATTTATTAGATAAAAGGTCGACGCAGGCTCTGCCCATTGCTGTGATAATTCATGATAACCCGACGGATCGCACAGCCCTCGTGTCGGCGATGCATCATTCAAATTTTTGCCCTATCAACTTTCGATTGTAGGATAGTGGCCTACCATGGTGGTGACGGGTGACGGAGAATTAGGGTTCGATTTCAGAGAGGGAGCCAAAGAAACGGCTACCAAATCCAAGGAAGGCAGCAGGCACACAAATTACCCAATCCTGACACATGGAGGTAGAGACAATAAATAACAATACCGGGCTCAAATAGTCTGGTAATTGGAAGAAGTACAATCTAATTCCCTTAACGAGGATCCATTGGAGGGCAAGTCTGGAGCCAGCAGCCGCAGTAATTCCAGCTCCAATAGTGTATATTTAAGTTGTTGCAGTTAAAAAGCTCATAGTTGGACTTTGGGATGGGTCGGCCGGTCCACCTCACGTGTGCACTGGTCGTCTCGTCCCTTCTGCCGGCGATGCGGTCATGGCCTTAACTGGCCGGGTCGTGCCTCCGATGCTGTTACTTTGAAAAAATTAGAGTGCTCAAAGCAAGCCTACGCTCTGTATACATTAGCATGGGATAACATTATAGGATTTCGTTCCTATTGAGTTGGCCTTCGGGATCGGAGTAATGATTAACAGGGACAGTCGGGGGAATTCTTATTTTATAGTCAGAGGTGAAATTCTTGGATTTATGAAAGATGAACAACTGCGAAATCATTTGCCAATGATGTTTTCATTAATCAAGAACGAAAGTTGGGGGCGCGAAGATGATCAGATACCGTCCTAGACTCAACCAGAAACGATGCCGACTAGGGATCGGCGGATATTGATTTTAGGACTACGCCAGCACCTTATGAGAAATCAAAGTTTTTGGGTTCCAGGGAAATATGGTCGCAAGGCTGAAACTTAAAGGAATTGACGGAAGGGCACCACCAGGAGTGAAGCCTACGGCTTAATTTGACTCAAAACGGGGAAACTTACCAGGTCCAGACATAGTAAGGATTGACAGACTGAGAGCTCTTTCTTGATTCTATGGGTGGTGGTGCATGGCCGTTTTTAGTTGGTGGAGCGATTTGTTTGGTTAATTCAATTAACGAACGACACCTTGGCCTGCTAACTAGCTATGCGAAGGTATCCCTCCGCATCTAGCTTCTTGGAGGGACTATGACCTTTTAGGTCGCGGAAGTTTGAGGCAATAACAAGCCTGTGATACCCTTAGATTTTCTGGGCCGCACGCGCGCTACACTGATGCATTCAACGAGTCCATAGCCTTGGCCGATAGGCCTGGGTAATCTTTGAAATTTTATCGTGATGGGGATAGATCATTGCAATTGTTGGTCTTGAACGAGAAATTCTTAGAAAGCGCGAGTCATCAACTCGCGTTGACTACGTCCCTGCCCTTTGTACATACCGCCTGTCCTCCTATTGATTGAATGATCAGGTGAAGTGTTTAGATCGCGGCAACGTGGGCGGTTCACTGCCCACGATGTCGTGAGAAGTCCACTTAACCTTATCATTGAGAGGATGGAGAAGTCGTAATAAGGTTTTCGTAGGTGAACCTGCAGAAGGATCATTGTCGAACCTTGCGAAGGCAAAACGACTTGCGAACCTGTTTAAATGACGCGGGGCTGACGCGGGGGAGGCTGCTCATCCCCAGCCCGTGTATCAGTCCCGAGTCGGGATGAACGCCCCTCAAACAACAAACCCCGGTGTGGAATGTGCCAAGGAAAATGAAAAATGGGGGCCGGCCTATCCCTGCCCTGTCCGCGGTGTGCCGGGTTAGGCCTCGGACCCTTACGAAATGAAAATGACTCTCGACAACGGATATCTCGGCTCTCGCATCGATGAAGAACGTAGCGAAATGTGATAATTGGTGTGAATTGCAGAATCCCGTGAACCATCGAGCCTCTGAACGCAAGTTGCTCCGAAAGCCGTCAGGCCGAGGGTACATCTGCGGGGCGTCACGTATCGCGTCGTCCTCTTTACCCCGACCCCTAACACTGGGTCACCGGGTCCGTGCGTGGGGACGGATTGTTGCCTCCTATGTCTCAAGGCGCGGTTGGCCGAAATACTAGTCCAGCGTGACGGACGTCACGACAAGTGGTGGTTGGTCCATTCAACTCACGAGTTGTCGTGTGTCGTCCTATCCCGCATGCGGGACTGAAGATAGACCCTCGAATGCCGTACGCTACGACCGCAACCCTAGGTCAGGCGGGATTACCCGCTGAGTTTAAGCATATCAATAAGCGAAGGAAAATAAACTTACAAGGATTCCCTTAGTAACTGCGAGCGAACCGGGAACAGCCCACCTAGAGAATCGGGCGGCTCCGCCATTCGAATTGTAGTCTAGAGAAGCGTCCTCAGCAGCGGACCAGGCCTAAGTCCCCTGGAAAAGGGCGCTAGAGAGGGTGAAAGCCTCGTCGTGCCCGGACCCTGTCACACCACGAGGCACTGTCGGCGAGTCGGGTTATTTGGGAATGCAGCCCTAAGCGGGCGATAAATTCCGTCTAAGGCTAAATACAGGCGAGAGACCAATAGCGAACAAGTACCGCGAGGGAAAGATGAAAAGGACTTTTAAAAGAGAGTCAAAGAGTGCTTGGAATTGTCAAGAGGGAAGCAGATGGGGGCCAGCGATGCGCCCCGATCGTATGCAGAATGGCAAGAGCCGGTCCGCCGATCGCCTCGGGGCACGGACTAGCGCGGATTAGGGCGGCGACCAAAGCCCGGGTAGTAGCTATACGTGCAGAACGCCGTCGCCTCACTCATGGCGGGGCAGCTGAAGGGCCAGGATTGCACCTCGTATTCTGCAAAGCTAGCTATCTAGCATTCTCAATACACTAGCTTGTAGCTTATATTGTTTATTACTTCAGGCCTACCAACTGCACCATTTAGTCAGAAATGGGGAGGACTGTCTGGAAACGAGCGGGTTGTTATACCCTCCTCCACCTGATTAGGCATCGATCTCGAAGCCTGTTGTTGTCGAAATTCCTCAATAAGCTTGCGGAATTGCCACAATGAACCTTCGTGTTTCCAACTGTTTTTACTATCCAGGGTTCCTTTCCACTTCACAAGATACTCCGTGTTGTTTGGTTTTTCCCTCTTACGGATGATACGGTCTGCTAGGATGGCTTTTGCTTCACGTTCGAAAGAGGTTACCACAGCAGTAGGGGCTCGGCTTGATTCCCCACGTCTTGGGTCTTTTTTGTCTGCATAATAGGGCTTTAGGAGGCTTACATGAAAGGCTAGGTGAATCTTCAGCTTCGGGGGTAGTTCTAGCAAGTAAGAGACCTTGCCTACCCGACAGATGACCTTGAAGGGTCCTTCATATCTGTGCAGCAAGGCCTTGTGTACCGACGTGTAGAAGGCATGAAATTGTTGGGGTTGGAGTTTTACCATCACTGAATCACCATCATTGAACTCCAAGTTTCTTCTTTTCTTGTCTGCCCACTTCTTCATTTTCTTTGCCGCCTTTTCAAGCATCGCACGGGCCATATCCCGTTCCTCTTGAAGTTCTTTGGAAAATTTGTATGTAGCAAGGGCTTTGCCCGTGTATCTCGAAGCAACCACATGAGGGGCGAGTGGTTGTCTACCAGTGGCTAGTTCAAAGGGGCTCCGACCCCTGGATTCACTCTGTTGGAGGTTGTAGGAGAATTGAGCAACATCTATCAACTTGACCCAATCCTACTGGTTGACACTGACAAAGTGTTGAAGGTACAACTCCAATAAGGTGTTTACCCTTTCCGTCTATCCATCAGTTTGTGGGTGAAAACTTGTAGATAATACCAATTCGGACCCCAGTAATTTAAAAAGTTCATACCAAAACTTTCCCGTGAAACGGGGATCTTGGTCACTCACAATAGACTTTGGAACGCCCACCACTTTATAACATACCTCAGGAAGAGCTTAGTCGCATCGACGGTCGTCAGACACCATACTTTGAAAATCTATCCACGACAACCAGTATTGTACCACATCATTCAGACTTCGGTAAACATGTGATGAAATCCATTGAGATGCTGTCAAAAGGATGTTCGGGGATAGGTAGTAGTTGGAGTAGCCCAGCTGGATGTTTAGTCTTAGTCTTGTCTTGTTGGCACACAAGACAAGTCCGAACATATGTCTCAATATCGTCTCGCATCCTTGGCCAATAGTAAGAATCTTCCATGAGCGCCATGGTACGGTGCATCCCCGGGTGGCCTGCCCACAAAGAGTCATGACACTCTTTCAAGATCTTCTGCCTTAGATTGTCCCATTTTGGCACGAACAATCTGTCTCCTCTAGTCAGCAACAAATCTACTTTTACCCAAAAACCTTTGGGTTTTCCTTTTTTTTACATATTTCAACAATGCCTTGGCCATGGGGTCATGGTCCAGGCCGTCACATATTTGATCAATGAGAAGGCTCATCGGACGACTGATTGTTGCAAGTTCAGCCTTGCGACTTAAAGCATCGGCTACTCGGTTGTCTCGACCGGGTTTGTACTCCATGGTAAAATTGAACTCGGCCAGGAATCCTTGTCACCTTGCTTGTTTAGGAGTAAGCTTCTTTTGTGTCTGGAAGTAACTTGCAGCGACGTTGTCAGTTCTTACTACAAAACAGGCGCCCAACAGATGGTGACGCCAAGTACGCAGGCAGTGTACCACTGTCGTCATCTCCTTCTCGTGGATTGAGTACCTCCGTTCTGCCTCGTTGAGCTTTTGACTCTCGAAGGCAATTGGGTGTCCTTCCTGCATCAATACTCCGCCAATAGCAAAATCAGATGTATCAGTCTGTACCTCATATGGTTTGGTTTGATCAAGCAGTATGAGAACAGGTTCAGCAGTTACAGTAGTCTTGAGGGCATCAAATGCATCTTGGCATGTTCCATCCCACACCCAGGGATTTTTTTTTTCAGCAACTCGTCAGAGGTGTGTCGATGGCTGAGTATCATTCGATGAAACAGCGATAATAATTCACCAAGCCCAAAAATGACCGCAATTTAGGGACACCATTAGGAGCTTCCCATTCATGAATGGCTTTCACTTTGGCGTTGGCCATCCAAATTTTCCCATCACCTATGATATGACCAAGGAATTGTACCTCTTCCTTGGCAAAACTGCATTTTTCTGGTTTGACGTACAGTTTATGCTCCCGAAGTTTCTGTAGTACTAACTTCAAGTGTTCAATGTGGTCTTGTAGGCAAGAGCTATAGACCATGATGTCATCCAAGTATACTACGACAAATTTGTCGAGAAAGGATTTGAATACATTGTTCATCAGAGTACAAAAGGTAACAGGAGCATTGGTTAGGCCAAAAGGCATAACAAGGAATTCAAATGTACCATACCTCGTTACATAGGTAGTTTTTGGCTCATCTTCTTCCGCAATTCTGAGTTCCCAATATCTTGACCTCAAATCAATCTTTGAGAAGTATCGAGCACCTTCAAGTTGGTCGAACAAATCCGCAATCAAAGGTATGGGGTATTTGTTCTTTATAGTTACCTTATTTAGTGCTCAATAATCTATGCACATTCGTAATGAGCCATCGACTTTCTTCTAGAACAGGACTGGGGCACCGAAAGGGGAACTAGATGGTTGAATCATACCAGTATCCAGCAATTCTTGGAGTTCTCTAATCAGTTCAACCAGTTCTTGACGTGTCATACGATAAGGGGCCATGCCAGGGGGCTTCGTACCTTCCACCAAGTCAATCCGGTGGTCGATCTCTCTTTGCGGTGGCAGTTTCTTTGGAAGTTTCGAGGGCATTACATCTTTGAACTCATTCAACACTTTCTGGATGGGTGAGGAAATAGGATTTTGTGAGGCCCGACCCCGGATAACGTGTGTTACCTCGATTTACGTGCCTTGTCTTGGTTTTCATGCATGCTTTGTTATTCGTGCCTTGACCTAGAATTATGTGCCCTAATCCTCGACTTACGTGCCCTGACTTCGAATAGCGTGCGTAACTCATTTTGTGTGCCCCGACCTTGAATTGTGTGTCTTAATCTATGTTTAAGGGTCATACCACAATTTACGTGCATTGCATTGAATTATGTGCCTTACATCGGTTTACGTGCATTCATTTAGGATTGCGTGCCTTAGTCTTGAAGTACGTGCCTTAGTCATGAAGTACGTGTCTACCACATAGTTCTTGTCTACCTCGTGATTCGTACCTCATATTGATTTCTGTGCGTGTCTCGTAGTGCGTGCCCTAGACCTAGAAAAGCGTTCCCGCAGGCTAATTAATAAAGAATCCTACACAAAGCACTAGACTATAAAATAATCCTACAAACACCAATAACTATTATTATAATCCTAATTCAAATCTCTACAAAATCCACTAACACCTAAATATTATATTTTAAACTCACTACAAGACAAAATCTCAAAACTTCTAAACATATCCTATATTCTATTCTACCTAAAATCCCAAAATACCCAACATTCTCTTACACACATGCTAAACCCTAAGCACTTTCCTATTATCTAAACATTCCTATGACAAGTACAAAACACAATGAAACCTAGGATAGACAAATGCATGACAATACAAAAAATAATAATAAAAACCTCACCCAAACCCTTCCCATTCTCGACCAAATCACCAAGCATGCTTCTCACAATTCAAATTCCATAGTTGACAAAGCAAAAAATCAGATTTGAAGGCCTTAAGGCCAACACACACACACACACACAACTCAACACATTTCATTTTTCTCTCAAAGTCCTCTCATTCTCTCTCCTTCTCTCTCATTTTCGACCATGGCTTCTCTTGATCTTCCAAGACCTCAAGCTCACTCTTAAGATCTCTCCCAAGCTCAGCCATAGCAGCCCAAGCAAGCAAGAAGCAAGAAAGAAGCTCCATTGGTGCAACTATCAAGAGTCTTGTGCATCTTCTTGTTGTTTTGCTAAGGTGGGGGCTAAAACTTCTTGAAAATCTTTCAAAAAACCACATGCATGCTCTTAAATGTCTATCTTTACTTCTGTACTTGAGATATATGTGTGTTCATAAGCTTTTATATCCATGCATGGCAAGATTTTGGCTAGAAGGTGATGATAGATGAAATCGGGTTTGTGACAGCTTTCTGTCTTGTTGGTACGAGGTGAGCTCCTTGACTTTCACCCGTCCAAATTCTACGGGGAAGCTGATGATGAAAAGGCAAGGGCTTGGCTGTCTGAGATTGAAAGGATTTTCAGGCCATTTAAATACACTGACGAGGAAAAGATGGAGTTCGCTATATTTCTGTTGCACGGGGATGCTGAGCATTGATGGCACACTGTGGAGGCACTTTGGGAAACTAGTCATACACCTCGCTTGTGGAGTAATTTTGTTAAGGCATTCAAGGAGAAATACGTACCTACAGTTTCCAAGCAGAGGCGAATTGAGGAATTCATGCACTTGAACCAGGGTAACATGACGGTGGCCCAGTATGAGGCTCGTTTTGACCGCCTGTCCCGCTATGCTTAGTACATGGTCAGTACCTCTGAGGCGAAGATGTGGAAATTTACGAATGGATTGAGGCCAGAAATCCAGGATCAATTGGCTTCGCATGACTTCGCTACCTATTCTGCTCTCCTTGCGGCTGCCTCCCGAGTTGAGAAGAGGAAACTTGATAGAGCCGGTTCGAGCCAGCCGAACAAGAAACCGTATCAACCTCTAGGTCAATAGAGGAAATTCCAGAGTCAGAGTCGCAGTCAGGGCCGGAGCCGGAATAGACCAGTTAATAACCATGGCCTGACTAAAGCACCATCAGCCTCTTCTACCCGCGGATCCACAGGTAGTTCACCTACTACTCAGACTGTTACCTATTCTTACTGTAATAGGAAGGGTCACACTGAGGCCCAGTGTTGGAGGAAATCGGGATGATGTGTAGGGTGTGGCAGCGATCAATACCTGGTCAAGGATTGTCCTAAATGGCAAGGGGGACAAAATCAGATTAAACTAGTTGGTAGAGGCAAGACTCCAGTTCCTAGAGTTCAGGCCCAAGCTTATGCTATTGAGTGCGAGGAGCTTCCTAAGGAGACCGCTGTTGTTAAAGGTACATTCTTGATACTGAATCAACCTGTTAGGGTGCTAATTGATCCAGGTGCTACTCATTCATTTATTACTCCCTTATGTGTGCAATGTGTGAAACTACGAGTTGTATGTTTGCCTTACGAAGTAGAAGTTGGTACTCCGATGGGTTCTAAACTTGTTACTCGCTCAGCTTGTAAAGCATGTAAAATCCAAATTAAGGATAGGGAATTCTTAGCCAATCTTATTGTATTACCCTTTCGAGGCTATGAAGTTATTTTAGAGATGAACTGGTTGGCAAAGCATCATGCCCAACTAGATTGCCGGACGAATATTGTAACATTCCAGATACCTGGTGAACCAATATTGGAGGTAACGGGTCGAAGAGACTTCACCGGGAGTTCCATCATTTCATCTACGAAAGTAGTGAAGTCCTTGAGAAAAGGATGTAGTGGATACTTAGCTTACCTCATCAACAAGCCGTTGGACAAAGCTACGTTGGAGGAGATGCCGGTGATTAAAGATTATGCGGATGTGTTTCCAGAAGAATTGCCCGGTTTACCCCCAAATCGGGAGATCGAGTTCATTATAGAATTACTACCTGGCACCCAACCGATATCTAAAGCTCCCTATCATATGGGACCAGCTGAGCTACAAGAACTGAAGGACCAATTGCAATGATTGTTGAAGAAGAGGTTTGTTCAACCAAGCTCTTCTCCATGGGGCGCGCCAGTCCTATTTGTAAAGAAGAAATACAGAACGTTGAGGCTATGCATCTATTACCGAGGATTGAACCAAGTGACGATCAAGAATAAATGCCCACTTCCACTGATCGATGAGTTGTTTGATCAACTTTAGGGAGCCAAAGTGTATTCGAAGCTCGACTTGAGGCAAGGGTACTACCAGTTGGGAATCAAAAAGGAGGATGTGCCTAAAATGGCTTTCAGGACGAGATATGGGCATTATGAATATGTGGTGATGCCATTTGGGCTAACTAACGCCCCTGCAGCTTTTATGGACTTGATGCACAGGGTGTTTCAACCCTACTTGGACCAATTTGTGGTGATCTTTATTGATTATATTTTGGTATACTCAAAATCCGAGGCTGAGCATGAACAACATCTGCGATTGGTACTGCAGAAACTTCGAGAGCATCAATTGTATGCAAAGTTTAGCAAATGCGAATTTTGGTTGCAGTAGATTGCATTTTTGGGGCACATCATATCCCAAGAGGAAATAGCAGTGGATCCAGCAAAGATAGAAGCGGTGATATCTTGGAAGAAGCCAGAAAATGTTACGAAGGTTCGGAGTTTTCTCGGTTTAGCCGGCTATTATCGGAGGTTCGTGAAGGATTTCTCAAAGATGGCGGGACCGCTTACAAAGCTCACTCAAAAGAAAACAAAGTTTGTGTGGGATGACAAGTGTGAGAACAGCTTTCAAGAATTGAAGAAAAGATTGACTACCGCACATGTTCTTGCATTGCCTGAAGGGAGTCAAGGTTTTGTAATCTATAGCGATGATTCGAAGGAAGGACTAGGTTTTGTATTGATGCAAAATGGTAGAGTGATTGCGTATGCTTCTAGGAAATCGAAGCCGTATGAATTGAACTACCCGACGCATGATTTGGAGTTAGCGGCTATTGTGTTTGCACTCAAGAAATAGAGGCACTATCTGTGGGGTAACAAGTTCAAGGTGATTACTGATCACAAGAGCTTGAAATACTTGTTCTCACAAAAAAGAGTTGAACATGAGGCAAAGACGGTGGACGGAGCTTTTGGATGATTATAACTGCACAATCAATTATGTGCCCAGTAAAGCAAATGTAGTTGCAGATGCCTTAAGTCGGAAAGCGAGCATGGCAAAACTGGAAGTTAAGGTGCCGGAGTTGTTAGAGGAAGCATTTTTGTGGAAACCACAATTGACTCAAAAAGGGTTACTATTTGCCACTACACAAGTTCAACCGACCTTGTTGTCTGAATTACGAGAGGCTCAACAGAAGGACCAACAGTTTCAGAAGATTAAAGAAAGCAACACATATTTCAAGTTTCATGATGATGGTATTTGGAGGTTCAGGAATCGAATTTGTGTTCCTAATGAGCTAGAGTTAAAAAAGAAGATTCTTGAAGAAGCCCATAACTCAAGATATACTATTCACCCCGGTGGAACAAAGATGTATCGGGATTTGAAACAACACTATTGGTGGAATAACATGAAGAGAGAGATTGCGGAGTTTGTGGCACGGTGTTTGACTTGCCAGAGAATCAAAGTAGAACATCAACGACTAGCAGGTTTATTTCAACCATTGGAAATTCCTCAATGGAAATGGGAACATATAACTATGGACTTTGTCATGGACCTGCCCAGGTC
Source organism: Ehretia macrophylla (assembly GCA_037974665.1). Taxonomy (NCBI): domain Eukaryota; kingdom Viridiplantae; phylum Streptophyta; class Magnoliopsida; order Boraginales; family Ehretiaceae; genus Ehretia; species Ehretia macrophylla. The sequence goes on from CM075766.1 coordinate 61,660,751, forward strand.
ACAAAAGGGTCATGACATCGTTTGGGTCATAGTGGATAGATTGACCAATTCAGCGCACTTTTTACCAATGAACAAGGAGGATAGTCCTGAGAAATTGGGAGATATGTATGTGGCGGATATTGTGAGGTTGCACGGGATGCCTGTGAGTATTGTGTCGGATAAGGATCCTCGTTTTACTTCCCAATTTTGGAAGAGATTGCAAGATGCTTTGGGAACAAAGTTGAGTTTCAGCACGGCTTATCACCCTCAGACTGATGGACAATCTGAGAGAACTATTCAGATTCTGGAAGATATGCTGAGAGCGTGTGTTTTAGACATCGGAAAAGGCTGGGAGAAATATCTATCTCTAGCGGAGTTCGCTTATAATAACAGTTATCAGGCCACTATCGGGATGGCCCAATTTGAGGCATTGTATAGACGTAAGTGTCGATCCCCAATTTACTGGGATGAAGTAGGTGAGACGAAGACTTTTGACCCGACCCTTCTACCTAAACTTATGAAGACTGTTGATAATGTCCACCTCATCGTAAAACAGATGCTTACCGCCCAAAGCAGGCAGAAAAGTTACGCAGACCGACGGAGACGGAGTCTAGAGTTTGAGGTCGGCGACAAGGTGTTCGTGAAGATATCACCTCAGAGGGGACTGATTAAACATGGCAAGGGTGGAAAGTTGAGCCCGAGGTTTGTAGGACCATTTGAGATCATTGAGAAGGTTGGCAAATTGGCGTATCGCCTGGAACTACCCCAAAACCTCTCCAATATTCACTACGTCTTTCATGTTTCAATGCTACGGAAGTATCACCCTGATCCATCGCATATCTTGGAGCCAGAGCCGTTGCAGCTTCGAGAGAACTTGTCTTATGAAGAGAACCCCATTCGGATCCTATACCAGCAAGATCGGGAGTTGCGCAACAAATCTATACCGATGGTGAAAGTGTTATGGAATCATCATGGAGTTGAAGAAGCAACGTGGGAAAGGCGAGACCAGATAGAGCAACAGTGTCCAGCATTATTTCAAAGGTAATATTGAATTTCAGGACAAAATTCTTTTAAGAAGGGGAGGATGTGAGGCCCGACCTCGATTTGCGTGCGATACCTTGTTTCGTGTGTCCTAACCTAGATTTGTATGCCTTGACCTAGGTTTAAGAGTAGTGTTTCACTTTGTGTGCCTTGCATTGAATTACGTACATTCATTTAGGGTTGCGTGCATTTGCTTGGGAAACATGCATTCGTCTCTTAGTTCGTGCCTTACCTCGTAGTGCGTGCCCTAAACCTAGAAAAGTGTGCCCGCACGCTAATCAATAAAGCATCTTACATGAAGCACTAGATCATTAATTAATCCTACAAACTCCACTAACTAATATTAAAATGCTAATTCAACTCACTAGAAGACGAAATTGCACCAAAAGCTAAACAATCTTATTCTTTATTCTTTATTATATTTGCATATTCCAAGCACATGCAATAAAATAAGCTCAACCAAGACAAAAATTCAGAATTTTCCACTAGCTTGGCCGACCACATGGAGCATTTGACAATGCTTTGCAATTTCAAAATTAAACATAGACAACCTATGACACAAAGCATAAAAAAATGACTCAAAACCCTACCCAATGCACCAAAATCTCGACACACTCAATTGCCCATGCTAATGTGATTCAAATTATGCTCTTGAAGACACAAAATCTGAAATTTAGAAGCTCAAGGCCGACACATGCCCACAAAAAGCATCAAACTCTTCAAAGCATCTCATTTTTCTTTCTCTCATTCACTCTCTCATTTCCTCTCTCTCTCTTGGCCTTGGCTGCAATTATAGACTCCATAGCTTAAGCTCATCATCCTAAGGTTCATCAAGTCATTCAAGCCACTAAGGAACTCGACCAAGCAAAGCTAGGAGCAAAGAAACACGCATGCAAGCTCATAGAGCCTTCATTTCGGCATAGGTATGTTTGATAGCTCCTATTTCATTTTCTTTTTGTTCTAGCCACTTGCACATACTAAGAACATGGTTACTAAGCTAGGAATTAGAGAATCTCAAGTTGTCTCTCGGCTAAGCAAGGAGAAAAGACGACCTTGTGCATCATCAAGAGCTTTGTGCATCTTCATTGTTGTCTTGCTAAGGTGAGGGCTAAAACTCTTTTGAAAAGCACTCAAAAACCACATGCATGCCTTTAAATGTCTATTTTTACATATGTACTTGTGATATATGTGTGTACATGAGCTTTTATAAACATGCATGGCAAGATATTTGGCTAGAATGTGAAGATAAGTGAAATCGCGTAAATGACAGCCTTTTGACTTGTTGGAACGAAGTGAATTTTAGCAGGTAAATGATGTTGAAAATGAGTACAAATTGTTAGGTCACTAGTTTTTCCAGTTATGAGCATTTTTCATAGAAATAGGCCAAAGCCAATTTTGAATGTAAAGTCCCCAAAATGGCAAAATATCAAAAGGTGTCCAAATCTGGAGAATCTGGGAAAATGAAGCATGTTTTGGCAGATTCACTGTCCTTGTAGAACGAACCAGTTTTGACTTAGTAAATGATATCCAAAATGCATGAAATTTGGTAGGCTGCTATATTTTTCAGTTCTAGACATTTTTGTCAGAAATAGACTAAGGCTAAATCTGACCCAAAGTCCTAAAAAATGACAAGTATTGAAGTGTGTATAAATCTGGACAGTTTTGCGTAGTCTCACAGTTTTGGCTATAACTCTTGAACCCGAACTCCGAATGATGCGAGGTTTGTTTCTGAATTTAGTTCACTCCTTAAGATTTAATTTGAAAGTTTGTTCACTAGAATTGGAGATTGTTTGCTTGTCTCAATGATTGTGAGAAAACAGTCCATTGCAGTGAGGTTTTCATCTAGTGATATGCTTTGAAAATTATTGTAACTTCCCTTGTTGTGTTAAATGCTTGGGATTGTGGCACTTGGATGTTGTGTGGACTGTTTTGAATGCTTGAGGGTGTTTTAATTAATCAATGCATGGCTTGAGTTCAATTACGTGACAACTTGGGGCTTAGTCGCATGGGTGAGCATGAATTGAAACCCTAGTGACTATGAAAAACTCGCTAAGTATCGATCCTATAGTTATCGTGTCTATTTGTGTGATTAGTGGGCAGCCCGTGGTTGTCCTTATAGCCCTAAATGTGATTCCGACAATTACATGTTGATAAGTAGACCTTTCTTACACCCGGTCTCACGTAGATGTCGTTGCATGTTGTATGACCTTATTATTTGATTGCGTGAACCCCGAAATGAGTTATATGACTTGATTCACATGTGTTACATGGCTGTCTGTTCAATATTCATATAACTCCATGCGTTTTACAAGTGAAATTACATGTCAAACATGCCTCGTGTGCTTACTTGTCAACGTGCGATCATATAACTGCTCAGAGGCAACCTACTTTGTTGTCCTCCTAATGTGATATGTTAAATGTTATAAATGTGCATTGCACACAAGGTTGCAACCTTTCATTGTGGCATGGTAGCGTTTCACGCATGTTGGGCGGCATTGGGCTTGCCGGTGCTACCATGACTACCATGGTCCAATTCCCTCTCTTGCTTGGCATTCCACCCTAGGAGAGTTGGGTCGTAGATTTTCGGGGTACATCCGGAGTACACCCAAATGGGAGCGATAAGTGGATTATTGAAATCGGCCGCAACAATCGTATCGAAATCGATATTGAGAGCAAATGCTCACCGTATCCTTGAAATGATTGGTAATTGTATCTGTTGCTCAATTTGATTCTTATACTTTGCGTACCTTATTACTTGTAATACGTGACATGTTTTCAAAAAGAGGTTTTTCATAAGTTAACTGGAAAAAAAAAGAGCTTCAAAACTTATTTCTCGTTCCCCCTCGCTGAGTTCATAAGGACTCACCCTCTGTTATCATCTCAGGTGAAGAAGACCGGGAACAGGTACCCGAGGATAACGTGCCTATTGATGACTCCTTGGAATGATTGCTTGCCCTACGTGCCTTACTTGACTATGGCCATTTTGTGAACGATATGTTGCTTGAAGACTATTCCTTATGTTGCTTGTTGTTGTATTGTAAATGACCCCCGTTGTAATTTGGGGTCTAATTTTGGCTTGTACTGATCATAACTAGTTAGACACTCTTATGGTCGTTTTTGCTATCGCTACTGGTTAGTATCTATCACAGGCTTATGAAGTATCAGGTAAAGGATTAAGTAAAATAAATCTATCCAATTTTAAGCAGGTACTCTCTGTTAAGCTAAGATCAACAGGTACCAGTGTAACTAGATTGACAAATAAACGAGAGAGAATTATCATGCTAGGTTGTTAATCAAACGAGACTTCGAGATAACTAGAAAGCATTTCGATTGGTGATAAATAGTAATCTTAGTTGGAAATGAAATTAGATTGAAAATTTTGAGGCGTTTAGAGAATTAGGTCATAACTAAAGAGCCCAATTACAGCCGTTATGCTGCCTGTTTTCCTGATAATTTGTGGAGTTTAGGCTAAACGTTAAGTGTTAAACCTTCATGAACGATTCAGTACGTGAAGTGACTTGAATGTTTAGATCACTCCCTAGTCTAACCTCAATAGGTTGGGTTGAGGCGTGACACAATGTGCCACGAAGTGCCCACATAGACCTCGACCAGGGGGCTTGACACTACATGCCCCCTATAATACATTTAGATGCAAAAACCCAAGTGACAGCAGTAACGTACATTTTGCCAAAGATTCATAATGAGTGTTTTACACTATAAATGGCCCCATGTGGCATGATCTTCATACCCAACTTGCTCCTTATTGATAGCATATGATATCGAAATGTGTCAGGATTCTTTTTTTTCGAAAAAATATTTTTTAATATTTAATAATTGTGAAAAATTGGAAAAATCAAAAAAAAATAGTAGAAAACTTAAAAAAAATTATATTAATTCATACATTAAATGGTTAAATGATATTCAAAAAAAAATTTAAAAAATTATGAAAATTAGGGAAAAATCAGAAAAAATACTAGAAAAATAAAAAAAAATTATATTAATTAATAAATTAATTTGTTAACATGATATTTGGCGTTAAAATTGTTTTTGGATGGAATGGGAACCCAATTAATCTAATTCGCCTCACAAATGTGACGAACTGTTTGTCAGACAAGGGAAATGTTAAGACTACTTCATAGATTCGGAAACCACTTGTAAAAGGACATCAATGTCCACATTTGTGTCATAATACTTTCTGCATGCCCATTATCGCCGAATGCTTAACATCACCCATCGTGCCCAATGTCCTATAGTAGTGCCAAAGCCATCCCCCATCGTCCCCCAAGCATACCCCCATAGTGCCCTAGTCGTGCCCCAACAGTGCCCCAGCCGTGCCCCAATAGTGCCCCAATAGCGCCCCTTGAGCGCCCCGCGCAAGCCATTTGTACGCACCATAATGTGGTATATGCGCCCCATGCACACACGAAGGTACGGCACGGGTGCCCCATGTGCGCTCCTTCGTGCCATATGCACGCATCGTTGTGCGGCATGCGCGTACGATGCCCACACCATCGTGTGGCATGGGCACCCTATGCGCGCACCTTTGTGCCGTATGCGGGCCACATGCGCATACCATCGTGCGACATGCGAGCCCAATGCGTGCACCATCATGCGGCATGGGCAAGCCCAATGCGTGCACCATCGTGTGGCATGGGCACCCCATCGTGCGGCATGGGTGCCCTATGCGCGAACTTTCGTGCTGCATACGAGCCACATGCGCACACCATCGTGCGGCATGTGCGCCCCATGCACGCACTTTCGTGAGACATGGGCGCCACATCCATGCACCATCATTTGG